>VWYK01107254.1:1075-11139 GCA_013399775.1 Semnornis frantzii | reverse complement strand
AGGCTGCACACCATGAGCATCCACACCCACACTCACCAGGCTGCACACCATGAGCACCCATGGAGCCTGGGTGCAGGAGCATCATGAGCTCCCAGATGGCTCTGCTGGCTCAGCAGCACAAGAAGAGCAGCTCTGGCTGCCTGGGGATGCTGGGCTGAGGCTCACAGGACCTGAGCATGAAACAATCCTTTCTGGGTTTCCCTATCTGTGCTGCTCTGTTCTCACCTCCCTGACCACGCCAAGGATGCTGACTGTGCTTTGCCTGGGGCTGTGGAAAAGCCACATCCAAAGCGCTTGGTGCCCAGCACATACCCCGTGTAAAGCAGCCCAGCTGATGTTGGTGCCACACAGGACAGCTGCAGGAAGAGCAGCATTGCTGCATGCTGTGAGATCCCATGGTGCTGTGGTGAGCACAAACCTGCTGCATGGAGACTTCCTTGTCCAGAGAGGTCACCTCTCAGTGGTGCTCACCTGGGCAGTCAGAGCAACTTCTCATACCTGTGTCCGGTGCCACACTCTCCATAGCCAGCCAAGAGAAGCAGGTGAGAAAGCTGCAAAGCAATACTAACCCAACTCTTAGTAGTCTAACTAGGGAATAACTCTTGGCACAGAGGAGAACAGAGGGAGCAGGCTGTTTGTTCAGCAGCAGCTAAGCTGGGAAATACCCTTGGAAAGCTGCAATTGCAAATGCGCTCACAAGCGGTTCTGAACCACCCTCGAGCAGATTAAATCAGAAGGCAACTTCTGCTCGGTACCAACAAGGGTGTAAATAAGCTTGAGGATCAAAAGAGAAGCTTGTTTGAGTTTCTTATTCTCACCTCTCTTACCTCAAGTGATTTTTTTTCTCCTGTTGAAACTCATTAGCACTAAGGGAGCTCAGTGCTTCTCATCTTCATTTTTGTGCTCACCACAGAGCAAGAAGAGAAGCGAAGATGGCTCCAGCACTCAGAGCCAGCAGAGAGCTGCACTGTGGGGATGCCAGCCTGCTCTGTCTCCTCCATGTCTTCCCTTTCTTTCTCAGGTTAATGTTGGGATTCAAGTGATGCTTGTCCTCCTTGCCCTGCTGACATTCAAACTTCTGTGTGAATATTTATGACACTAATGCCTAGCAAGTCTTGTGCCAACTGCATGTATCACTGCTTCTGACAGAGAAAACAAATAAAACCATTACACCAACCTGCTGCTTCCATTACTGCAGAGCCATGGCTGATTATTTTCAGTGCAGGGCTGGTCCACAGCACAAGGGCTTATGGCTTACCACCCAAAACACCTTCTCACCCCATCGAGTCACCAACAGAGGCAGCTCCCAAGCTCTTCCCACACATTGAAGGCCTTGCCAAGCTTTTCTACCTTGTCAGGGTCAGGCCTTCCCTACCCAGGACACAGGCAGTTCTTGCCTCTAAAACCAGCCAAGTTTTGTATCAGCAGATCCCCTGGGGACAACCCTGCAGCTGAAATATCTATCCTCATGGCAGAGGCACTGGAGCCTTCACATCTCACCCCTTTTGCAGCTCATGCCCAACACTGATTCTTTCTCAGCTACCATAAACCCTGCAAGCCTCTAAAACACTGAAACCCACCAAATCCTCCAGCAGAGCTCCCTAGATATCTAAAAGCAAGGACCAGAGCACCAATGTGCTGTGTCCAGAGGAGAGCCCAGCCACGGGGCTCACAGCTCAGCTTTTCCTGCTGCTCCTGGCTCTGCAGATACTGCAATGCCCAGAGCAAAGAGGTGCAGGAACAGGCAAGAGATGCAAATGCTGCAATGCCCAGAGCAAAGAGGTGCAGGAACAGGTAAGAGATGCAAATACTGCAATGCCCAGAGCAAAGAGGTGCAGGAACAGGCAAGAGATGCAAATACTGCAATGCCCAGAGCAAAGAGGTGCAGGAACAGGCAAGAGATGTAACTCAGGACACTCTGGGAAGAGACCCCCAACTCCTCTTATGCAGGACAGGGAGCAGAGCCATGGTTTGCAGGGTTCCTACCAGAGGAAAAGAAGCTGGGTGCAGTTACACAGCACTCCTCTCCCTGTTCCCCTGCTTTGGTGACCACTCTTCTCCCCGGATATACACCTGGGACCGCTGGGAAATGTTCCACTCTGAATTTTCCTCTGTGTGAAAGAGCAGCTGTGGAATGGCCAGTTGGGATAAAGCTGCAGAAGTCACAGCCTTTTCAGAAGGGCTTGCAGAGAAGAAAGAAAACCTTACCCAGGAATTTAGGTCACGGAGTGAGATAAAAGCCATGCTGCTTCCGTGGCCAATCTCATGGCAGGTTCTACATTTGAAGTCACTGGCAGAAAAATCTCATTTATTGAGATCATCAGAGCTGCTGAAGGGATTTGGATTAATTTGAATGGGGAATTGATATCCAGATCCCACCAGCAGCTCCCACCCTCAGCCTTCACAACCAATTCAGCAGCAACCCACAGGCTAAGGTGCAATTTTGCTTGCATGATCATGCAGCCTTTTACTGCTGCAAAGAGAAAATGCATTTGGACACAGAAAAGTGTGGCCAGAATTTACAAACCAGAGGGGGCTAGGCAGAAAGAAAACTCTGCTGCTCCTTCCTCACATGCTTGTCCTTTGAGTGACAAAGACAGCCACCAGCTCAAACCAGAGGTGAGGAAGCAACGGCTCTGGGAGCCTCACTAATGGGATCTGGTGATCACACAAGGCAGAAGCAGCTCAGAAACTCCTGCCACAGCCCACTGAGACCTTCACCCCTGCAGGAGGGGCAAGCCTGTGCCAGCATGGACAGCCAGGAAGACAGGTATCAGAAACTAAAGCCAGGTATCAGAAACTAAAGCATGAGCCAGTACAATGTGGTTACAGGCAGGGAGAGGTCATCAAGAGGTCTCTTTCAGCAAGGGATTGTAACGAGCAGGCTGCACCCAAACAGGGAGATGCAGGGCTGTGAGTGATGTGGGCAAAAGCAGGTTTGGAAAGGGCCTTTAAGTCTGAAATTAGGCTAAAAGCAGCCAGCTGCTTTTGTTTTAAGAAAAGAAGCAGCTCTTCATGGTCCAAGAGAACACATGGGGCATAGTGTAAGGGGATCAGACCCAAGGCCAAGGCAGAGCACAGGGTCCCTCCTCTTCAAGCAGAGGCTTTGTGAACAGGGCATCAGGCTGTTCCCGTGCCCTGAAGAGCCTGCACTTGGGCCTGATTGCTCATTCAGAGTGCAGTTTAATTAACTTTGAGCCTTCCAAAGTGGAGAAAAAAATAGATGGCACACAATAAAGTTAAACTGCTCAGTGACTAAGCAGGAGCCCCTCAGCCTTGAGTGAAAACCTGCTATGCTCCATCAGCAACACAGTTAATGGCGAAGTGTTCTGCATCTGCAGCTGTAACCATGGCCAGAAGAGATCTGAAACAGCAGCTGAGAGCTTTTCTGCTTGCCTTGGAGGAGATGGAACACTCATGCACAGTCCTCTCTGCTTTTGGCATCACCAATGTGGGCCATAGTTGACACCAGGGATGACCCCTGAAGCACCACAACTCGGGCTGGTGACCTTTCCTTGTGCACTGGGAATCTCAACCAGAAAATAGTTTGCCTGGCATGAGCTAGAGCCGAAGCAAAATACATGTTGTGTAAATACAGATACAATGTTCCTGGCAATTGCAGCCTTCCTGGAATCCATGCTCCTGGAGGCAACACTTCCAAGGACTGTTGTGAGCTGCTGTAGGGAAAATGGGCATTTTTGGAGTACACTTCTAGTTGCTCCATAATATTTGACCAAATGCCATTTGAAATCAAAGGGAGCCTCTGGAAGGCCTTTGGAATGGGCTTGTAAAGGGCATCATTTTCTGCTGCACTTAAAGCACAGATTTCTAGCAGCAGCTGATGAGGGAAATCAAATTATCAGTTGATTTGTTTGTGTGCATTGGCATTTTGTCGACCTCCTTGCCTTTGTTTTCAAATGAATCCACCTGAGAGCCCATCAGGCTTTGGTGAGCTCAGCAAAGGCTGTGTGGGTCACAGCAGTTTCTCTGTGTGCCCTTCATACAACTTGCAGTGGCTTTTCCCCTCTGTGATCAGCAAGTCTGTGCTCTGCCAAGCAGGGTGGTCACGCAAGGTGAAAGCAGAAGTAGCCAGCAGGAAGCCTGCCACATCTCATCTGCTGCTGGAATATGACAGCTGCAAGTCAGCTGAATGCTTTGATGTTTTGGTCACAAGTACCTAGGAGAGAAAAATGGCTTCTGGGTTATAGCAGTGGTGCTGGGCTGCAGGATTTCTATTTACCCAGCTCGATGGAGGATCAGGTGGAGCTTCAGAAAGGGGAGATGGCACACCTCCAGTGCCCGGGCTCCAAAGCAACAACACAAGAAATACCAACTTGGCTGAAGAGCACAGAATCACAGAAGGGTTTAGGTTGGAAGGGGCTCATCCAACCTGGCCTTGAACACCTCCAGGGAGGTTGTGGAGCACAGAATCACCCAATGTGATCTTTGATAGGGTGATTCTGTGCTCCACAACCTCTCTGGGCAACCTGTGCCAGTGTCTCACCACCCTCACTGCAAACAACTTCTTCCTAACATCCACTTTCAATCTCCCCTCTGCCACTTCAAACCCATTGCCCCTTGTCCTGCCATTCCCAGACCTTGTCAATAGTCCCTCCCCAGCCTTGATGGAGAAGAATCAGGTGCAGCTATCCTTGCTTGTGGCTCAGCTTCAGGAAAGGAAGATGGCACACTCCAGTGCCCAGGCTCCAAAGCAACAGCACAAGAAATACAACTTGGCTGAAGATGCTTTTTATGTTTCTCCTCAGCTGATGCTGTAGAAGCATTGACCAGCTGCACATAAAAAATGATGATATTTGCTCACAGATGGCCTTATGGGGTAGCGATGCCTAACTCCCCACTGGGCCCTGCTGGGTGCTGTACAGATGCCCAGGGAGCAACCATCCCGAGTTGCTGAGCCCATGAGCTGTTCAAACCTCATTAGTGAGACCAGCTGGGTGCTCCAGATGAAGAGCCACAAAAATCCTCTGCCTGGTCCTTGCTCACAGCACAGCCATAGAATCACAGAATCATAGAATCACAGAATCAGGCAGGGTTGGAAGGCACCACAGGGATCATCCAGTTCCAAGCCCCCTGCCACGGTCAGGGACACCTGATTAGGCTGGCCACAGCCTCATCCAGCCTGGCCTTAAACACCTCCAGGGATGAGGCTTCCACCACCTCCCTGAGCAACCCCTGCCAGGCTCTCACCATCCTCATGCTGAAAAACTTCTTCCTAACATCCAGTTACCCATTTCTAGCTGTGTTCCATCAGTGTCAGTCAAACAGATTCCTGGTCTTTAGGACAAGTAAATGTAAGCACAGTCTCTATCCTGCCCACTTTTGAAGCCAGAAGCTCCCAGGTTCTCCTCAGGAGGCCTGTTTAAGGGCAGGTGGATGTCTGAGCACTTGCCACTGTGTGCAGTTTGCAGCAGTTCAGTAGTGATGGCAAAACAAGTTTGTGGTCCTGCTGAGGAAGAGCAGGCATGGATGAGCTGGAGAAGCTGCAGCTGGGGCTCTGCTGTTCCTGGGCCTGCTTCAGCCTCAGCACACCCTGAAATATCTGCACTGCCACTTCTGCAAAGTGACAGGCAGAGAGGCCAAGGTGCTGATGTTGGAGCTGTGCAGCTGAGGTGCAGCTTTCCCCCCACCCACTGTGGCTGGGTGCAAGGTGCCCAAGCCCTGCAGGGACCCCAAGCTTGGGGGCTGGTTGCTGTGTACCTGTACAGAGCTGCCTCTGATCCAAACCTGTTTGCTTGAACCTTGTACACAGGCAGAACATGAGAAGCAGACAACTCAGAGAGAAAACACCAGGCCTTCTTACTGGGCAGGGTCAGCTCCTGGAATTAATTGCTGCAGGATGTCAACAAGATAAAATTCAGCAGGATCCAAGAGAGGATTAGACAGTCCTGTGATCAGGAACATTTGTGCAATGCTAACTGGGTCAAAGAAATACAAGACAAATTAAGTGTTGAGCTTCCCTGAAGGGCTGAGGCTGGTACCAGGTGGATTTAAAACGAATTCCTTCCTCATCTCCCTTTCCCCATCTTTTTATAGCAAGAAGCAAATTGCAGGATTTATTGCAAAGTATCTTCTCTTTCCTTGGGATAATAAAGCATTGTCTGCTCTAACAAGTCCCCAAGAGCCACAGTGATGAGCTGCAGCATGTGCTGAGACCCTCCCCTTGTAATTTTCTAGATAGGAAATGGAAGTTTTACCTCCTCTGCTGCCTCTGAGCTTCAGACCAAATCAAGAACGAGCTGCAGATGAGCCAAGCAGGTCTCCACCCTGAAACCCCTTTCCAAGTGCATTTAACCCAATTAATTATTTACCTGTGTGACAGCAGCAGCCAGGAAAGTGTGGAGGGGTAAGAAGCTGAATCCAAAAGCCAGCACTAGTGGCAACACAGGGAGGTGTTGGAGGGCCAATGGAAGTGATGGATGCTCCAACCACAGTGTGCTGGTTTAAGGCTGACTGGAATATTTTAATGAAAAGAATTATATTATGGGCTGTGAAAAGAAAACAGTGGTGATGTCTGCTTCACTCATAGGCTTGCTGAGATGTGTAAGAACACAAACATAGATAAGACACACAGAGAGTCTTGTTCTCTAGCTGTGGGTTTTGTCTGCTAACCTAACTAACCACTCTGCTTCTAACCTCCCTTGCCCATCCTCCAAACTCACCTTGCATGTAAGGCAAACCCTGGGGTAAGGCAGGGGGGTGGAAACAAGGTGGAAGGGTGGTTGGGAGCCCCTCCTGAAGACTCTGATTTCTGGGAGGGGAGTTGTGTTTCTGTATTCCCTTTAACTTGTGTATCTCTGTAACTATTCCTGTCTGTTGTGTATATCTCTGCTTGTACATTGTGCTGAGCTGTAAACAGAGCTTCAGTCCTTAACTTCCAGCTGCCTGAGTCTAGTCTGGGGGATTTTACAAAGTGTGTGTGTGGGGGAGGGAACTCCCAAACCATCACACACACAGAGAAGGGACAGGTCTGGCTGAAAGTAAGCACCTAGCACAACTCTCCATGGACAGAGATTTCACTCTTGCAGGCAGGCAGATATGCACCAGCTGCTCCATGGAGGTGGTAGCTGGCGGCAGGGGTGCCCACTACAATCTTATCATCATTTCTCTTGTTTCATTAGAAAGATGCTGACAAAAATCTGTAGGCTTTGCACATTTTTCTGACAGTGTAAAGCAGCTGCTGGCACAAGTGGCCAGAAGGCGCCACACATCGCGTGTGACAGCTCCCAGCTCATCAGGTCACTTCACCAAATGGCACTCTCTGCAACGAGAGGATTCTGAGAGAATCTCTCACTAAGGCTAATACTGGCCACAGAAAACCACCTGGTCAGCTGGGCCGGGCAGCAGAAAGCTTTGGATTCTGTGCCCAAAGACAAAGCCTTCTTCCTGCAGTCCAATGCAGGACAGAAAGGACACTGTGTCCACCTTCAAATGCCATCCCACCAGACCTGGCAAAAATCATAGAATCATGGAATTGTCAGGGCTGGAAGGGACTTCAAGGATCAGCCAGCTCCAACCCCTTTGCCATGGGCAGGGACACCTCACACCACATCAGGTTGACCAGAGCCACATCCAGCTTGGCCTTAAACATCCAGGGATGAGGCTCCACCTCCCTGGGCAACCTGTTCCAGTGTCTCAACACCCTTATGGTGAAGAACTTCTTCCTAACACCCAATCTAAATCTCCCCTCCTCTAGCTTGGATCCATTCCCCCCAGTCCTATCACTACCTGACACCCTAAAAAGTCCCACACCAGCTTTCTTGTAGCCCCCTTCAGATACTGGAAGGCCACAATAAGATGTCCTCAGAGCCTTCTCTTCTCCAGGCTGCAGAGCCCCAATGCTCTCAGCCTGTCCTCATAGCAGAGCTGCTGCAGCCCTCTGAGCATCCTCGTGCCCCTTCTCTGGACACCTTCTCATAATAGAGGCTCCAGAACTGGATGCAATGTTCCAGTTGGGGGCTCACTAGAGTGGAGTGGAGGGGGAGAATCACCTCTCTGACCTCCTCCTCTTGAGGCAGCTGTGCTGGTTTGAGCTAATTGGNCTCTGTTGAATAACTTCACTAACCACTTTTCTTCTAATCCTCCCCAGCCAATCCTCCTTGCACGTAAGCCAAACCTTGGGTAAGGTGTGGGGGTGGGGAGAAGGTGGAAGGGTGGTTGGGAGCCCCTCCTGGGGTCTCTGATTTCTGGGAGGGGAGTTGTGTGTCTGTATTACCTTTACCTTGTATATTTCTGTAAATATTCCTGTCTATACTGTATATATTTGCTTGTATATTGTGCTGAGCTGTAAATAGAGCTTCATCTCTTAACTTCCAGCCGGCTGAGGTCTGGTCTGGGTCATTTTTAAAGTGGGGGGGGGCAGGGAACTCCCAAACCGACACAGCAGCCCAGGACACAGTTGCCTCTCTGGGCTGCAAGTCCACACTGGCAGCTGCTGTTGAGCTTCTCATCCATCAGCATCCCCAAGTCCCTCTCCTCAGGGCTGCTCTCCAGCCAGGCACTCTCCAGCCTGGATTGGTGCTTGGGATTGCCCTGACCCAGGTGTGAGATGCCCTGTAGAGTGTAGGGCTCTTTGCAATAAACTTACAGCACTTTAAAAAGAAGTAAACTGCCACAGCAGGCAGATTTCAGCAGCATAGACCTTCCCATCTTTTAAAAGCTGATAACCTGTGAGGCTTATTTAGGGCCAAGAAAATATTCAATTGCATCAAAGATCCCCATAGCTTAATTAGCTTTCCTGCCTTCCATGCAAGCAGTAATCAAACATTTAGAGCCAACAATCAGTGCCTCTGGGTGAGGAGAGGGAGATGAAAAGCAGGCAAGCAAGCAGAACACTCACCTTTACTGAAGTGTGGCTTCTCCTCAAAGGTCACCTGATGTACCATGCATATTTTGTTCCTTTTTATTCATCTCTTCTTCTCCTTCCCTCTTTTTAGGCTCAATTCCAGATGTTTTAAGGCTCCTTTGCTTTACCCATGTCGGTAGAAATGTCACAGTCACAGGCACCAGTGTGGGACACCCCCACCCTGTAAGGCATACACCCAACTTTGGCTCTGTCACTGAAGTGCCAGTGGATACAGGAAGGAGCAGTGACCAGGGGCTGGCCAGGGTATTGGAATTATATTGCAATAGCTGTAGTTATGTTACTGCAAGTTAAGGAAAGACAAAGCTTCCTCCCACCTGGCTCAGAAGCACAGAACACAAGCTCAGCTCAATCCTTTGCCTTTGAGAGATGCTGCTTCCCATATAGACTCCCTGGACAGGACATCAGGCTGTCCATTACTCTTGGCACAGAGAGAGATCTCCCCCTGCCAGGGTAGCAGATACTACTTAAAGAGCTCAAGAACTCCAATCTGGAACCTTGTAAGAGCTCTGCTCATCTTACATTACATTCATTATATTAAATGCAGCAAGCAAAGGCTGAGGACTGCAACACTAGAGACCAACCAGGTCATTTTTATTCCCATCAGGACAGATGGATTCACAAAGCCACTGTTTAACTGGCCTGGCTGTCACCAAACCAACTGCTGCCACTGCAGAAGGTTCACTCCTAGGCCTGAAGTTCCACGAATCCTCCAAGCCCACTTTCCATCAGCAGGTTCAGTGGAACTCTGCAGATGAAGCCTGTGCTACCCACACCATCTAGTGGCAAGACTTCAGACGTGGTGGGAACTAAAAGCTCACCCAGGAGACAAAAACCAGAGGAAGCCTTGCTGAAGCCTGCAGTGGGTTCACTAGACACAAGCTGAGCACTCTGGGGCATGTGGTATTGATGGAAACGCTGAAGGAGATGATTCCTGTCACAGCAAAGCAGTGCTGGCATAGTGC
Organism: Semnornis frantzii; assembly: GCA_013399775.1. Classification (NCBI taxonomy): domain Eukaryota; kingdom Metazoa; phylum Chordata; class Aves; order Piciformes; family Ramphastidae; genus Semnornis; species Semnornis frantzii. The sequence continues at coordinate 1,293 of VWYK01107254.1, read as the reverse complement.
ACTGTGCTCTGGAGAGATGTGATGTGTGCTTCAGTGCTGTACACAGCAAATGTCCTCAAGTCTCTCAGATTTTCTGCTGCCAGTGATGGAAGATCATACAAAACAGAAGACTCTGGACTGCTGTGCATACCCTCTGAGGCAGAAGAAACCCCTCCAGAAAGAATGGGTATTAAAATAAACTAAGGGCAAGAGGTAGCTGGAACTTATTCCTGGAGTGC
>VWYK01107190.1:0-12871 GCA_013399775.1 Semnornis frantzii | reverse complement strand
AGCTCATCTGACAGCTCTCTCAGCACCCTAGGATGGATCCCATCTGGTCCCCTGGACTTGTGAGGATCCAAGTGGCTCAGCAGGACCCTTACTACTTCCTCGTGGATTACAGGGGGACTATACTGGTCCCTGGCTCCACCTGCCAGTTCAGGAGGCCAGGTGTCCTGGAGACAACCTGTCCCACTATTGAAGATTGAGGCAAAGAAGGTGTTAAGTATTTCTGCCTCTTCCTCATCTTGTGTTACTATATTCCCCTCCACATCCAATAAGGAGTGGAGATTGTCCTTGCCCCTTCTTTTGCCATTAATAGATTTATAGAAACATTTTTTATTCTCCTTAACAGCAGTGGCCAGTCTAAGTTCTAAATGAGATTTTGCCTCTCTAATTTTTTTCCTACAAGACCTAGCAGTGTCCTTAAACTCTTCCTGGGATACCTCCCCTTTTTTCCAAAGGTGATATATATACTCACAGATGGTAAATTCTCTCTAAAGTAGCTGGATGCACTGGCTAGTGCCAGAAGCTAATTCAGGAAGTTTGCAGACACTAAAAATATATTGATGGATTTGTTTGTAAGTAGTTGATAAGATTCTGTCTCCAAATCCAGTTCTCTTTTCTTCCAGTCCTCCTTGTTGAGACAGCTGGACTAGACAACATCTCACATCTAAAAACTCCCCTATAACTAGACCTCTCAAGCTTACTGTCTTTTGATCAGCTATTTGAGGAAGAATATTAAAGTCCAAAAGACCTGGCGAGACCTTGCTGGTCTAAACTACCACTGAGGAAGACCAATTTGAGAAAATGGAGTGCAAGATCTCTTCTGCAGGAGGGCAAGAGCGTACCTTCTCTGCCAAAAGTCAGTCGAGTTCAGTTTGCTCTTTAGGTAACTGAGCTGATTAAGTAAAATAGGCGACACCAGTCTTACTCCGTGAATGAATGTTTACAGACCTGCCATGGAACATCTCCAAAACCAACTTAGGCAAATGCTCATTTAAAAAGTGCATCAGGAGTTTATCTGCTAAAAGCACTTCAGGAAAAAGTGAAAGTCATGTGGAAGTCTACTGTTCTTAGGGAGGTGTGAAGTAAGCATATTTTAGTTCCCATTTTCCCTTACAAAGTGTATTTACTTGTATTATTTTTCACTGTAGTCAGTTATGTTCATATCTCTAGTCTTTGCGTGGTGTCAGTTTGGAAAGACAGAGTTTAGCATAGCATCTTCTTGTAGGTCTCTGCTATGTTTCACTCCCAGTTCTATTGCTGCAGCAGTTACTGTGGAAGATGCCAGTGAGGGATTACAGCTATGGACAGTCCTCTTGTCACTGGTAGCCTTTGCCCAGGGCCTATGCAACCAGCTGCACATGTTCAGTGTGTCACAAGGTAGAACAGGAAAGATGAAGTGAGGTAGTGGGTCCTCACATTTTGTAATGTTTTGGAAGTAAATCAAGATTATATTCCTCTGCAGGTGCTGTTAGGTAATCAACACCATGGGAATAGGTGTTTGCTGCTTAGTCCTGCACAGAACATGAGAACCGCTAAAAGACAACATTATATTTGATGTAGGCTCCCTAACCACCTCTTTAGCTACCTCTGTCAGACTGGTGGCATGGCCACTCTTCAAAAGCACTTGGTCCATTTTGCTGCGCAAGTGAGTCATAGGTGTGCCAGAAGAGCCTTCCACCACCTTGTATTTTTATTCCTGGCCTTTTTACTCAAGGGCCACCACTTCTCCCACATGAAAGGTGGTGTGACACTGCAGTGAAGCAGGCATTGTGTAGAACCCTTCTGAATCTGCTGCCTAGAACTGGGCAAGGTACGCTGACCTAAGCGGGTCTTCTGAACTACTTGGCAGAAATCAGAGAGAGCAGTTAAGGTATTGCCATTTTTTCCAGAGTTCAAGGACCTAATACATTTTCAGTGTCTGGCTGCTGCATAACAAATGGAACAGATGTAACTTAACAGGTACTGCAATTTATTTTAATACTAGGATTTCATTTTTCAGGGAGTAACGTGAGAATATATCAAATTGTTGACCCTTTGCATGAAGACTCCAACATAAATTAATTGTTGCATTAAAAAAAAAAAATATGTTTACAGTGCAATTTGTCACTGTAATGGAGGCTCAATTAGAGTCTCAATGACTTACTAAAGGCATTTTAAACATAATGTCCAAACAATGCTACATAAATTAAACATGATGTAATTGACTGTACCGCTAAGTGGCTCATCACTGTTGATTCATGCGGAAATCACGAAAATTTTACTGATCATTATGCATTCATTCATTCAGTATTAATGTAGATACCCCATGCCCTACCATAGGGGTTCTACTGTTACTCGGCATTCATTAAGTTTTAATGTACCATTAAAAAAGCATCAAAAAAACTCATCTACAAATACTGCCACAAAGGTCGTTCATTTAAAGAGAGTTAAAGAAACACTCTTTAAAGTGAAATGTTACGACGTAAAACAAGCTCATAATGAATCAGCAGAAATAGTTGGGGAGGAAACATGGTGGTTGATTGCAAGCGAAACTAGAAGAGTATTTAGACTAAATGCACTAATTTTCCCGTTCTGGATCTCTGGACAGCTACCTGTATTTGTAAGCAAAAGTGTTCATCATACAAGTACATGGTTTTCATTCAACTGATGTTTTACAGCAGCCTTCAGCATAGTTATTGAGTGTAGTGAAAATACGATTTTTAAAATGCAGAGAGGGAGTATGAATTATAGCCTGATTGCCTACTGCATTCATTTTGGTGGATGGTGATTGGGATTGAAAGGAGATGAGAAAGCACAGCAGTATTAGTAACTTGCCCACAACTCCTTGCTTTTCATACAAGGACTGGTCAGCATCTGCTAGCAAAATGTTTTTCCAGTGATGAACTCAAGCTAATCTCATGTATTACACTGCTGTAACTACTTCCACTCAGGGGCATACTTTCCCTCAGAGCCAGGTACCAAGGCCTCAAGGACCTCCTCCCTTGTTTTGTGGGTTTGGCTCCCTGAGTTCAAGGCCAGGCATTGCAGCTGGTGAGTTGGGGAAGAGCTCTTCAGAGAGCTCACTGGGAAGGCTGTATTCAGGGCTGTCCCCGTCCTGGGAAACTGCTTTTGATCTGAGGCTATAGTGTTTTGCCCCTGCTTAAGCTACACTTCCTGCTGTATGCAGGCTTGTGTCTGGTTGTGGACCTGCTAGTGCTTCTCCTCTCATGTATTTGAACTCTTGGCTGACCCTGACAGCTGTCTTCAGGCCTGCCCTGTTCATTCACTCAGGGATGATGCGACTCGGCTCTGCCCAGCAGGGTCTCTGTGTTACCACACTGGGTTCTGCCTCCCAATCCCTCTGGGAGCAACAGTTTTCGGAGCTTAGGTGGGAAGTAGCATGAATGATTGTTTGGAATGGGTTTCTTTTTGCTGTTTTTAAGCTTCTTGATTTCTCATCTCACTGTTGGAAATCTTATTTGTGCCTTGGTAACTTCCTGGGAAAATTGCTGTTGGATGAATCAGGAAGATTAGATAGGCAATTCTAATCAAACGTAGTATGCTCCTAGATGCCAACAGCAATTCCTACCACAAAAAATGGATTGAAATTTCACATGTAAAGGTGGCAAATTATAGTTGCCAAAGAAATCTCATTATTTTAAGTTAAAATTATGAACAACTATCACATTAAGGTAAGCAATCTATGCATCATATCCACAAGGTTTTGAACTCTGTTCCTCTCTGGCCAGAGAACTGAAGAGATCATCTGACTGACAGATGCTAACCTCTGTGAATAAGTAGGATTTAGGATTTCTATTCAGCTGGTTTTTTTAGTACCTCATATGTGTGACACAAACTTCTGCCAAACTCTTGATCTTGTACAGAAGATAGGTGTATCCTGCAGGTATAACTGTAAAACTGCAAAAGGAGACAGATTTGAAAAATAAATATGGTTAGGAAAAAATATCTCAGTATCTTGGGAAGAGAGTAAGTGAATCATAATGCATGCTCAGACCTACACTTTTTTGACAAATCTCAATGACATCTGACAGACAAAATGGCTAAAGTACACAAATCTCAAAAGCCGAAGATACAACTCCTTATGTTACAAAGAACCGTAAGTGGCACAGAGAGCGTGAATGAGGACTGATGAGTTAATGTATCTTTCAGAAACAGGATTAAAGAGTGCCATTAATCACAGAATCATAGAATGGATTGAGCTGGAAGGAACATTAAAGGTCATCTAGTTCCAACTCCCTTGCCATGGGTAGGGACACCTCCTACTAGAGCAGGCTGCATTAAGTCAAAGAACTTTTTGTCACAGTACTATCGCTGCTCAAAGTTTACAGGAGTTGAAAAAATGAGTAGCCAAGTTCTCAAACAAAAGACTATTTGAGACTATGAAATACATATAAATAATTATCACTTTGGGATTCTCAGAGCTAAATATTGTTAAAGGTTGAGCACACTTAGGGCAAGTATTACTTTGTGTGTTTTATTAGATTTCCCTACAGATGAATTTTTGATCATTGTCAAAAGCCAGGTGAGCAAGGTAAATAAGCCTTTGGTTTCCCCAGCACACCCATTCTTCAATGATGCTCTAAAGCTGGAACAAAGAAGCTTGAAGATGCAATGACTAAACACTTGGTTGGTGGAGCAGCTTTTTTATGTTGAAACACGGTTGTCATTCTGACCAGAGTTCGTTCTTTGTGGTTTGTTTGGTTTTGGGGTTTTGTTTTGTTTTTTTAAAAACACACTACTCCAGTCCAATTCCTTTAGTCTTTCTTGACATGTTTTTTCATAGTCTTATAGCTTGTTTGATTCTTCCTCTCACCCAGACTATCTTCCACCTATAGATTGTCAGTCTAAAAAGTCAGAACTCGGGGTAAACGATCTGCTGATTTTAACTGATTTAGTTTGTGGTTTTTTTTAACTGAGACAAAGTAATTGATTTCTGCTGTATTGTTTTCCCTACTGACGAAGGCAACTTTCCTTTCACATCACCACCAAACTATGCTTTTAAATTAGTAGTTACACAAAAAATTATTTCATCTTTATTCTTTCCTGACAATATGGTCTAGCACACCCTTCCATACTCTCTTTTCAGCCTGTTATCTTAGTGACCACCAAAGAGGAGGCAGGAAGAAAGGACACAACCCCTCTGTTGTAACTGGACTGCTAGGACTCAGTTGCCACTTGAGTTAAAATTAGGACACTTGCTAAAGGGACTCAGGTAAAGTGTCTCAGAGCTTTCTGTCCTCAGCGCTCTGGAGATGATTAAAACATGCCAGCTGTACAAGGGGCCAGCAGCAGCCTACCTGCCTCTTGGCTGTTTCCCAGCAGACTTCTGACCATTCAGGAACAAACCCTAGCAGTACACTAGCTTTTAATAAGGCTTAACAGTACACAAATCACAGAAAGTGAGGCTCCTAACTGAGCAGCTGTCTGGGTGCCCATCTTTTTCCCAGTCCTCTACAATATGAAAACGAAGCCTGCAATCCAGTTCTTCATCCTTTGCTTCACCCCTTTTATCACTAAGGTGCTAGAGTTTAGAGTTGCAGGAGCTTGGCACGTGTTACGGGGTGGGGTAGTTAACTACTGCGAGATTATATTTTAAAATATTAACATAGAGTTTAATATTAAATATTCAGAACTCGCATCACCCTGATCACCATTTAATAATAGTAACAGGCTCTTTGCAACATTATGGAAACTATATACAGGTTATAATAGAATCTAGAAATAACTATTAAATATATATATTAATTGAACACAACTTAAACTGGAAGAGAAGGCTTTGCGGTCAGTACGCCGCTTGCTCACTAGATGGACACAAGGAGCAACTTTCTGCTTAGGGCAGAAGACAATTAATAATTACAAGAGGTTTTTGGTATTTACTCACAAAAAATATCTGACAGTACCCAAGGTTCATAGCAGGGTTACTGTCAGTAGCCGTCAGAGGCTTTAGTTTCCCCGGGCTTCTGGGGAAAGGAGGCAGACGATCTCTGACCTGTTCCTGGCTTTCTGGATGACTTGTGTTATCTCCAGGGCTTCCGTCTGGGCAGAAGGCTTCCAGGTGCAGGCAGGATGTCTTGCCGTGTGCAGTCTGGGCACGGTGTCACGCCGGCTACGCAGGCCGAATGCGTGGAGGTATCAGAGCCTCAGCTCAGGATCAATGAAGCATCAGGCATGGACACACCTTGTAATGGCAAAAGCGCCTGTGCTCCCTGCTGATCTCCTTTTATCCAATACAGCCCGAGACTAATGGGCCTTTGGACACAGGACAGCCAATCAAATGGCAGTTAGCCAAGATTTGGCCATCTTGGGTGAAGCCATAGGCTTGCTTTACCCTTTTTTGGGCAGAACACGGGCCTTGCATAAAGCAACCGTGTGCACCTTGTTTACTGCAGTTGCTGGGCAGGCCACAGACCCCAGACTTAGTGGCTGCAGGCTCTTTGTCCCTTTTCCTGCGGTTGCTCTCCCCAAAACAGAAGGAGGGAGAGCAGAAAAACATGCCTGGGCAAGCCAGGAGAGGTACAAGCCCAATTTGGCCTGCTTAGGCCTACCACGACAGCATGCATACCTTAGAGATGGACTTGCTTGGTACATGCACTTTGCAGCAGCAGGTGTTCTCTGATGTGATCCACATTTCTGTAGTCAAATACACTTCAGTTTACAGAACACGAGTGTTTAATTAGCTTTTAGCATTTGAAGAAATGGAACTGTGTCTGCTGATGGGATCAATCATGCTGTTCAAGCAAGGTGCCCAAGTGCAGCTCTCTCCACATCCCTCCCCCCATCTTCCTGTTTAGTTTGAGTGTTTCATGCAGAAAACTGCAATCAGCATAAGCATTTTAAAAGATTTTTTTATTATATTTTTGATAAATCAGAGTTATATAAAGCCTTAAGCAACAGTGAAATAAATTCAGTTGTCTTTGCTTTACTACTTCAGATGAATTGAGACTGCAGCCATCAAGTCTTTGTTCTTATTTAGGATCACTGGGGGAGGGAAGAGAGCGAGAGAGAGAGCGAGAGAGAGAGCGAGTAAGCAGGCAGACACACACATTAGCTCGGGGCAAGTGACAAAATTTTGAGCCCAACTATAGCTTATTACTTTTTCCAGCTAGGAATATATTAACTGCTAGTGGTTAATGTATACCAGCGCTAGTACACTATGTACTTGCAAACAGTCATTGTTGGTCAGATTGATTCTTTAACAGCTGTTACAACTGCAGGTTCCGTGAACTTAATTCTACCCCTGCCCTGAGCTTATTGTACATTTCAACACTTTCACTCCTCTCAATGTTCACTATAACATATGCAAGCCCATTCTTTAACATTTTCATTCTTTCAGCTGTTCTGTCACTTGTGAAAATGTCCCTATATGTACTGCACTTCAGCTTGTTCTTGTTGCTCTGGCTATGATAGCATCAAATATCACAGGGTAAGCAATGCCAGCCCTGCTTAGTACTCAGAGAAAAGACTTTAAAGTGTCTTTACTGCCCGTGTGGTACAAGAGAGGGTGTTGCACTATTTTGCTTTTTGATATACTGTGTTATAAACTGGTAAACAATATTAGAAGATTCTACTGCATTAAAATGTGTTTATAAAAAGCAGGACACAAAAGAAGGACTAAGAGCTCTGTTCAGTCACTAGATATGACAAAATCAGTTCTCTAGAGGTGGAAACATCTGCTCTCTAGCCATACTGTATTCTAATTAACTATATTCTCTGTGCATAGCTGACACTTGCAAAAGACTGTTCTACAACACTTTAATGCTATAATCTACATCTGACTTGTAAGTACAAAACAATTATCCAGAATTTAGTTTCAGTATTTCAAATCATTCCAATCCTTATTGGAACAGAAAACTGTCAGCTGGCAGACTTCTCTAAGTACTCACATAACCTCATGTTTTGTCTTTTTAGTTAAATCTCACTATTTGTAATACATCACTATGTTCTGTCTTTCCCCCTCCCTGCTTCTGCATCAGCGTACTTCAAAATTAATGGGACTTTCTGGTAGGTGGTGATAGTTTGGCCCTGGCTGGATGCTAGATACCCACCAAAGCCACTCTATCACTCCCCTTCTTAGGAGAGCAGGAAAATGTTACAAAAGGTGCCTGAGTCAAGATAGAAGCAAAATGAAAGGCTGCACACAGAAGCAAGAGCAAAGGAAGATGTTATTCTCTACTTCCCATCAGCAGATGATGTTTGGTCACTCCCAGGAAGCAGGGCAGATGCCATCAAAAGCAGACTCCCAGAGGACAGATGCCATGAACAGATGTCTCCACACTTCTTAGCTTTTACAGCTGAGCCGACATCATTTGGCATGGAACACCCCTTTGATCAGTCTGGGTCAGCTGGCCTGGCTGTGTCCCATCCCCAAGATCTTGCCCATTCCTCACCCTACTGTTGTGTGGGGAAACAACGGAAAANTCAGCCTCTGGGGCACAGCGTCTCGGGCAGTCTAGTTTCTAGCCTTCTCCTCTCTGCCGAGTAACCTCACTAACCACGCTCCTTCTAACCCCCCTGGGCAATCCTCCAAACTCACCTTGCGCATAAGGCAAACCTTGAGGTAAGGTATAGGGGTGGGGAGAGGGTGGAAGGGTGGCTGGGAGCCCCTCTTGGGGTCTCTGTTCAACATCAGGAGTCTACACAATGATTGGTGTTGTGAGAGAAGTTGCAATTATTAGACTAACTGCAGTTGCTCTGGGGGGCTGAAGAAGTGACAGCTACCTTTCTGGCATTGTTGCCTCTGTTTCTGCCACTCTGCAGCTTCCTCGCTCTCTTCAAAAGAGCTGAAGTAGGTTGACCATCCCACTTGTCTATGTTCTCACTAAATTGGTCACGCGGGATTATCCAAAGTGACCCACGTGATTGCTGGTGTCTAAGGTGGAATTTGTCTCCTGGGCTGGAAGTTAAGAGATGAAGCTCTATACAGCTTGGCACAATATACAAGCAGATATACACAATATACAGGAATATTTACAGAAATATACAAGTTAAAGGTAACAGAAACACAACACCCCTCCCAGAAATCAGAGACCCCAGGAGGAGTTCCCAACCACCCTTCCACCTTCTCTCCACCCCTATACCTTACCTCAAGGTTTGCCTTACGCGCAAGGTGAATTTGGAGGATCGGCCAGGGGGGGTTAGAAGGAAAGTGGTTAGTGAAATTACTCAGCAGAGAGGCGAAAGCCAGAAGCTAGACTGCCAGAGATGCTGTGACCCAGAGACTGACTTATCTATGTTATGAGTACTTAAACATCTCAGCAAGCCTACGAGTGAAGTAGACATCACCATTGTTTCCTTTTTACAGCCTATAGTATAATTTTCTCTATTAAAATATTCCAATTAGCCTCAAACTAGTAGACCCGCTATTACATGTAACAACTCAAGTATCTCATAGCCACATTAAAATAAGGTACCATTGTGACCACTAGCCCTGTGCAGTAGTGATACTGTATAATCTCATGCAGCAATCTCTGCATCAAGTCCAGAATTTGTGATAAAGTTAAATCTCAATTCACATACAGAATGCAAATAATTACTTCCTTGGGTGCTGCTCTGCAACTAGCATAATATTCTTCATAAATTAGAGCAGGCTTGAATTTACACCTTAAGAATTACTGAAGACAGTTGCAAAAGTGTCATGACTACTAAACCAGGAACATCTTAATATTTGAAGAACAGTTGACACAGAGTAGTCATCCTCAGGTGCTGTTCTAGTCCATTTAATAAGGGAATGCTTCTAATCAAAGCCGCTGTATATTTTAAGTGACAGTACTTCATTAATGAATAAATTATTACATCCACCTAGTTACTGTCCAACATCTTTCACACTTAATGATGTTGAAACATTTTAACAATGCACGGTCATTCCACATCAAGTTCAGTATGAACTTCAGATTAAAAAGTATACAAACAGAGACTTAAAACGTGCAATGCCCCATTCTCTGAGCACAGTAGCAAAAGAAGCAGAAGCCTCTGTATTGACAATTGATCTGTTTTTAAAATTTAAGTTGAAACTTTGAAGACTGATGAAATATTTAATGACCATTTCTAGGCATATCGCAAATTCTTATCTTCACAGTAAACTGACATACAGCCTTTCACAGCTTTACAGTTCACATAACCTGATGTAACTGGATACTACAGCTGGATAAAAATGCAGACATGTAATAAGATTAGATCTTTTAAGTGTCTGATAGCTATGTAAACACATTTAAATATTTCATATGGTGAACCACCTCCATTTTTTGCTGCCAAGGGAATACGTTAATATACGACAGAGTCTGGTATACTATGAAGAATCACACCAATGAAATCAAAGATTAAGGATTTGAATTTTAGGTGTTCCAGCTTATTCTCCCCATGGAAGGAACAAGGGAATCATCCATCATTGAGTTCTGTCTTTCTTGAGAAGTTCAACTACATGGATCTTGAAGTTCCCTGTTCCTCATTCCAACCTCCCCCACCTCTTTAGAGCCACTTTTTACTGAGAGAGTTGGGTCACATTTGCAGTAAGACAAGACCATATTCTTCAGAAATGCTTACATTAACACTTCGAATAAATTCTCTACAGCCTCATCATCTATTTTACCAGTTGCTCCGAGGAGTGTTCAAATTACATCCTTCCACTGGGAAGTATGTGAAGGCACTCCTCAACTGATGATTTGCCTGTGGAAGATTACTCTGTGTTTAAAATGAGTAGAAATATTCTTCTGTCTGTCCTCATGAAGTGCTAATTCCCCAGATTAAGATAAGCAGATTCCTTTTTCTTCTACCTCATCCCTTCTCCTTCTCCCTCCCATTAATATTCTTTTAAGTATCCTGAATAATTTAGGAAGAACTAAGTTCATTAACAGTTTTGGTGGTCTTTCCAGGGTGACAGAGGGAGAGGGGAGTGAAGTGTTCACATACTCTTTCACTTAAACACTAACACTTGTGAAGGTGGTGGCTCTGGTCCAAACATACTATTTTATTTTGACTTTAGGTTTGCATTCTGTTAACAGAGACATAGGCAAATTAAGACTCATTTTCCCTTTTGCAAAGAGCTCTATTTGTTTAGCTACCAAATCATCAATTTAGTCATTTACAGTTACTCTTCAATCTCATTCTAATTGTCCAACACCTGATAGGAGAACTCAGGCAATTAAGGACGTACATCCTAGTGCTCAACAGCATATCTTCTTTGTTTCTATTTAACAGATTACTTTCAACCTTCTCAGCAACTGAGTATTAAAACAGGATTCTAAGCAAGTCCAATGGAAAATGTTTGTTTTGGGTTCTAACAAGTGCCTGTATAGAGATCTTTGTATTGCAAGCTAGGGCACAAATCACAAATAGTTGGGAAAAAACTAGAGCGCTGATTACTAAATAGATGTCAAAAAATTTGAGGTATCTAGTGGTTTAACATCTGTCAGCTCATCTTGGCCTTAACATCTCTGTCACAAGAATATTTCCAAATATTACCTGGTGATGCTCTCCAGCAAAACTCCTCCCTTCTGCCAGTACATCTGTAATCTTAAATTTTATCCTTCTGTAGAATAAATGAAAATGTTATCACCTGTAATAACTAATGAGGTAATTTTTACTTTTTTCCCCTCACCTTCCTTTACTTCGAAAAACCTGGAGTCTGAACTAGATCCCACTGTGGTACATAGATATCTGCTGCTTCTTCAGAGAACTCATGACTAAGTCATAGCACACCTTTCTTGGGGTCTGCTATTTTGTCTGCACAATTACACTAACACACCATTTACTGTAATATCCTTTTTGACTGCCTTTCAAAAGCAGCAAAGAGATTGTAACTGCATAACTAGCTGCCTTCTGTTGGAAGACATCTGTGACAACTGCTGTAACTGCGAGTAGTCTTGGATCCCCCAAAAAGTCTGCCTTCCCTGCATGGAAGGTATTCACAACCAAACTTTAGTACTATTGTGAGCTAGCATGTAGCTAGAAACACTTACTTGTTACTGGAACAAAAACATCATATTGTTTGAACGATAAGTAAACATGAAGGTCATAAACAAGAGTTTTTTGGGAAGAATTTAATAATACAATATGAAAAAAATAAGTGTCTAGATACACAACATCAAGATTTAAAATTGTCTTGCATATATATGTTGGAAGAAAGGGGAAAGAAAATTTTGCTAAACAATATTGCCAACAGAAAATCTCAGTGAAGAGTTTCACAGTACTCTAGGGCATGTAGACATTTCAGATAATTATCAAGCAAGTTCAGTTACATAGACAAGAAACCCTAAAATTCAAGCAAGGCATTTTTTAGCTTTAATCTGTTACATAAGCTGACGCTTCTTTTCAGCAGTTCACATAAAAAGGCCAATGCACTTTTAACTTACGGGACTAAACAACATAAAGTAGCATAGTTTTGTAGTAAAAAGATCTAAAAAAGCCCCAACATATTTGAACTTTCCCCCAAACCAGAATAACTGGACTCCACCAATTTGGTTAAAATAGTGAACTGTCCTATAGACTTGTATTATCGCAGATGGAGATTAAATTCATCTTAGGAAATAACTTCAGTCACCTTGGCAGAGAACACCAAGCTTTGAGTATGTGGGCATAATCTACTCCCACGCAAAAGCGGAGAGTCCTTTCACAGTGCAACTTCTCTGTGTCAGTTACAGATCAGCACGTTGTATGGGAATGCTTGGAACACGGACATCAAATGTGACAATGAGCACAAACACCAGACTCAGAGTAAATTACAATTTTCAATCCTGCCCTTTAAGACACAGTGAAACCTGGAATGTAAGCACCTGTTAGAAACTAGAAAAAGCCCTCTCTCCTCTATTTCACCATTTTCAAGTGAAATATGAAGTGTTCTTTTGCAATCAAATCTTGAAATAGATTTTTTTTTTTTTAA
>VWYK01107178.1:0-11800 GCA_013399775.1 Semnornis frantzii | reverse complement strand
TCCTTTAATAAATATTGTAAGCTTTAAATAAATCTAATTTTCATGTGGACGAGGTGTAACTGTTTCTCCTGGATCCTGCTCCTTCCCTCCTAGGGCTCCTTTTGATCAGACTTTATGTAAGCCTGCATTTGCATTGTCTAGGGGCTGAAAGGAAGGGCAAATTCCATGTGCTCATGGGGGGAGCTCCATTAGGGTCTTTGNAAGCACTGAACATGATCAAAGATCACATTCGGTGCTTCTGTGCTCCACAACCCCCCTGGGCAACCTGTGCCAGTGTCTCACCACCCTCACTGCAAAGAACTTCCTTCTAACATCCAGTTTCAATCTCCCCTCTGCCAGTTCAAACCCATTGCCCCTTGTCCTGTCATTGCAAGACCTTGTCAATAATCCCCCCCCAGCCTTCCTGTAGCCCCCTTCAGATACTGGAAGGCTGCTATAAGGTCTCTTGGAAGCCTTCTCTTCTCCAGGCTGCAGAGCCCCATCTCTCTCAGACTGTCCTCAGAGAAGAGCTGCTGCAGCCCTCTGAGCATCTTTGTGGCCATCTAGGCCTCTATGGGAGGCACAGAAGATGTTGGGGAGACAAAAGCACTACTGATACCCAGGGTGCTGGGGAGTGTGGTGCAAGCTCCCTAAGCTCTGAACGAGTGTCTTTGCTCCTGGCAGTCTGTAAGAAAGACTGCCTGCAGCAAATCCATTTGTCTGGAAGCATGTCCTCTGGATGGATATACATCACCAATGCCAAGTAAGCAGAGGGGACCATGATGGCTTTGTCATCCTGGCAAGATCATGCTCTCTTTGCCTGCCACTGATTTGCTGATGAAATGCTGGGAGAGAGGAGCAGCAGAAGTGGGAAGCTCTCTCAAACAGTTTGAGGAGAACTTGGGGAATGGTCTGAAAGAGATATCTGTAAGCCTTGACTCACAGATATGGATCTTCAAAGGAAATCTCTCTTTTTTTTTTTTTTCCCACTAATGAATGCATAAAAATATTTGAAATAATTTGGCACCCCCAAGTCACCTTATCGACATTAAGGTGGGACTGGAAGCTAAGCCACTGCAGTAGTTACAGCAGGGTGGCTATCTCTGTGTGGCAGCTGAAGAAATAAAACCTAGGCTTTGCTAAATCTATGTCTTGAACACCTAGTCTAAGACATTTAAGGCCTAACTTACAGATATGGAATGTTCTAGATCACCTGCTCAGCTCCCCCCAAAAATGCCAGACCAAATCAAACTAGAAACACCCCCAAACAACAACAATAACAAAAAACCAAAAGCAAGCCCTGCCCTACAAAAAAACACCAAACCCAGACCAACCAACCAAAAAAACCAACCAACCAAAAAAACCCTCAAGGACTACTCAGTACTCCTAAAAATTGTGCTTGAAGTCAAGCTGGGCACCTGAAATTAGTGATAATTTGGGCAAAATATAACTGGAGTGCTCAGAGTGGTGCAACAAAACGAAAGAAACGTGAAATGATCATGTAAAGGTTTTGCATTGCAGCCACAGCAGGCACCCTGGGCACTCAGATGGGCAGAAGGACAGCAATGTATATCCTTACCAGGTCAAAAGATAGCAGTGCCTGCTCCAAACCCATGTATTAGGCTAATGCGTGCCAGAGTGGCTGGTTAGGATTCTGACAGACTGGGTTTTGCTCATTCGGTTTTTAACAAAGCCGTCAAGAGCAACTCGTTTAGGCAATAGAAAAGGGACGAGAGTACCACGTCACTCGTTCCCAGCAAAGGGAAGCGACGCGAAGTGATTCTGATTAGCAAGGGCGAGGTGAGGCGATGCTGCAGCTCCACCACGTCGGTGGCATCGCATGACAGGATGGCCTTGCCCTTCTCTGCTTTTACGGAATACGGCAACTTTAATTGACGTCCCGAGGGGCTGAGAAGGAAAGGTCAAGCCTGAAAAGCCGGCAAGTGACAAAGTAAATAGGATATCTTTTATCGCCGGATGCCGGGGAGCGGCTGGAGAGCTCGGTGCTACGAGAGCCGTTTTTAAGTTAGCAGCGTTGCAGTTTCCGAGGGGCTTTGGAAGCGTTTCCTAACCTGTCTGCAGAGGTTAGCAGAGGTTAGCTTGAGCTGAGGCTCTCCTCGCTGGAAGGCACACATGAAGTCCAGCGAGGAGTATCGGGCTGCTCCTCTGCGACGGCGGGGACGACGGGCCGGGGGCAGGGCTGAGGGCCAGGCCGTCCCGGAGCCCCTCGCGTTGCCGTGTACCCCCCTCACCCAGCGCCCTGCCCTCGGCAGCGCCCGACAGAAGTCCCGGGCCGGCCGCGGGACCCCTCCGCAATGCAGGGGCCGCTGCTCCCCCTCAGCCAAACGCCGGCGGAGGGCGGCCCCGGGCCGAAGTTAGCAGCCCGCTGGCCCCGGCGGACCTCAAGGGAGTAAAAGCGGCTCCCCGGTGACGCCTGCTTTGTGTTCGTGGGAGCAGTGGGCTTCGGCCGTCTGCCCGCGAGGGCTTTGAGCATCTCTGGGCTGGAAAAGCCTCTAAAGGATGTAACCTTCTGTCCTCTTCTGCCCCCACCCCTAAGCTCCTCTGAAGGGATCTGTAAGGCTGAACAAAGAACCTTGTGTGAGACAAGGGGGTGCGATGGCTGTAAGCGCTCTTAACGTGCATCAGGGAGGGCGGAACACACACACACACACACACACACACACGACTGTTAATATAATTCCCTGTATTGAATGGATCAGACAGGGCGAGGAAGCAAGTGTGGCCGGGGAGGCTGGAGCCGCAATGAGGCGGTGGCGAACAAAGCCTTTTTATGTAAGCGCAAAGGATGCCAAATGTACCTCGCTCGAGCTGCAGCAGGTACGAGCCGGGGGAGCACAGGCGGCTCCGCCGCGCCGTGAGCCTGCGCCCAGGGTGGATTTTGCCAAAATAAAGACTGCTTGCCTCAGTTTGTGGTGTGGATGTTTGAGATGCTAATGACGACCTGCCCTTTGAATAACGAGATGCGGCTCACGAAACACCTTTGGGAAAGAAAGGAGGTGTGCCGCATACCGAGAGAGTTGCGTTCGCCAGGCGAGGTACTGGCATCGTTTGCCTCCCGGAGCTAAGCACGAACTTTGGGCTTTCTTCTGAATAAAGGACACTCCCCACCTTGGTGCTGGGTTTTCAGATGGGCTCCTTCCCGATACAAAGTAGCAGGCGTTCACATGTCTGTGCTCATTGACATCCAACCATAACGTCATGCGAATGTGTGTATGTCTGTACCTGTCCATCTGGCTGATTCTAGGTCTCTAGCATCCCTTGTCATGGCCTGTCACATCTTTTGTGGCTGTGTCAATAAATCTTAAGCATCCTTTCTCAAAAAAAAAAAAAAACAAACCCACCCATTGTGCTGCTCGTGGATCAGAAAACCTATCTCCTTTGTTTGAAGAGTTCTTCCTTGAAAACGGAGGCATGTATTTCGTTTCTTCCTATTTCCTTCCCAAACCTCAGGGCTTTTTCTCTTTAAAAGGACCCACTTCTTTTCATCTGTGCTGCTTTAGACTTGCAGGGATGTATAGACTGCAGATCTCATAGCCAATGCATCCAACAAGAGGCTGAGCTGCAGGATGTGTTTGTTTTCTCGTTTCCCTCCTTACTGGATGACGTGATCACGGCATCTCAGCCCTCGCTGGGTAGAGAGAGGGAATGTGCTGATGGAGCATTACCCAGTGAAGTTATGCCTGCCAATACTTCACAGATCACCAAGAAGTGATTCACCAAGAGCCAGGGAATAGGCACCTTCCCTTGAGTGTGCTAAACCCCCTTCTCAGTTAACATAGAGACCTTCCAGTTTGTGGATGGGTCTACCTTTCTTCTGCTAGTGTTCTGTAAGTGTGGTAGATAAATAGAGCTGAGTCACCCTTTTGTCACCTAGGTTAGAAAATGACTGAATTCTTCACTGCATACCTCCTTTCTGCAAAACTCTGGTGGTGCACTCGACAGTAGGTAGGACCCTAAGGTTAATGTGGCACCAGACTCTTGGAGCTCAGGCAGTTACAGGTGAACTAAATTAAGACACCGAAAATAACCTCAATGGCTCAGTGAGCTGTGAAGTGTGGAAGTGAACCACAGGGATGAGCCCCATGCGGCAAGGCTCGGGACAGAGAGGAGGCTTCAGCAGCCAGTGCCATAACTTCTAACTCCTCATCTTTTACCTGAGGGGCAGGATTTGGTTAAGGGAACTTTCCAGTTTGTTGCACCCGTACTGTGTCCTGCCTGTGGGTGTTTGGGTGAAGCCAGACAGCTGCCATCCCGAGAATAAAAAGTTGCAGTTCCTGTGTGGGGAATTTGGAGGGCAGTGCTTACCGGGCAGTCTGTTACGTAAAGGAACGCTTACAGCCTCACTCAGAGGTGTGATGTAATCGTTAGGGTGTGATGTAATCGTTAGGGTGTGCTGTGGCAGTGCCCGCTTAGCTGCCTTCTGACAATAGAGAACAAGTCATCCTTTCATCACCCCTGAGGCACTCTGCCTAGGCAGGGCTGATCGATCGCAGCAGCCCCTGAATGAACTGACGCAGTCCGTGGGCTAGGAACTCCCCAGCTGCTGGATGTTTTCCCAGCACCTTCCAGCCTGTGTCTTGCTGGACCCTTCCCCGAGCTGTATAGCTGAGAGGAAACACTTGCTGTGTGTACTGACACTAGAGAGGGCTCCAGCCCCTCCAGCTCTGGCCCCACACTCGATTGGCTGAGCTGTGGAAATCGCTAGAAATAGCTAAACACAGGAACGGGTGGGCGAAGCTCATCGCAGGCTCTGCTGGAGCAGTTCAGTCATCATCCCCAAACGTGGCACGTCAGACAGATTGAAAATGGGTTTATTTTCTTAAAGGAGTGGGAATAGGGAGAAATAAGGGGGGAAAAAAAAAAAAGGCAAAGGAATTTGGGTTGTGAGGAGTTCACGATGATGGCTTTCAGAAATTTACCTCTTCAGTTCTGGATATGCTACAAAGTCACAAGGTACTGACAACTCTCGATGCAGCTGCAGCCTCTGTGAGATCTGAAATCTGGTCTGCTGTGATGGGACAAATGACAGCTAGCTTCAGAAAGGAGAAGGAAAAAAAAGGCTCCCATCCTACTTCTTCATAAACAGTGGTTCAACCCAAAGGCTTGAGTTCCTTCAAAATCTTTCACTTCACTTCACTTCACTTCACTAGGCAGTGACTGTGCCGAGAACTGATGTGGGATAACCTTTGACTCGCAGCAAAAGCAAAAGACAAAAGCACCTTTGGCTTTATTGAGGATCCCCAAAGAGGCCCATGGGACATTTGTGGCTAGAGTCTCACCTAGAAAGGGACTAGGGAGTGTTGAAGTTAACATGCATGTGAGTGAGAGCCAGAAATTTGGAAAGGGTGTGATATCCTCAGGTCTCAGGAGCAGATGACTTCCTGAGATCCCTTCTCAGAAGATTGATCCGATAGTCTGAATAGTTTTGTTCCTGTGCTTCCTTAAAGTCCATGCATGTGCTTGATGAAGAAATAGAGTCCTGGGCTGCAGCAAGAGCAGTGTGGGCAGCAGGGGATTCTGGCCCTTTGGTCTGCTCTCTTCAGACCCCACCTGGAGTCCTGTGTGCAGTTCTGGAGCCCCCAGCACAGGAAGGACATGGAACTGTTGGAGCGGGTCCAGAGGAGGCCACCAAGATGCTGAGAGGGCCGCAACAGCGCTGCTCTGAGGACAGGCTGAGAGAGTTGGGGCTCTGCAGCCTGGAGAAGAGAAGGCTTCCAGAAGACCTTCTAGTAGCCTTCCAGTATCTGCAGGGGCCTACAGGAAGGCTGGGGAGGGATTATTTACAAGGTCTTGCAATGACAGGACAAGGGGCAATGGGTTTGAAGTGTCAGAGGCGAGATTGAAAGTGGATGTTAGGAGGAAGTTCTTTGCAGTGAGGGTGGTGAGACACTGGCACAGGTTGCCCAGGGAGGTTGTGGAGCACAGAAGCACCCAACATGATCAAAGATCACGTTGAGTGCTTCTGTGCTCTACAACCTCCCTGGACGTGTTCAAGGCCAGGTTGGATGAGGCCTTGAGTGACCTGTACTGGTGGGAGGTGTCCCTGCCTATGGCAGGACGTTAGAATTGGATGATCTTTGAGGTCCCTTCCAACCTTACCATTCTATAATTCTATGAATTGTGCATGGGCTGGTAGGTGGAATTGTGCTCTGAGACTCAGGGATGCTCGCTTTGGTCCATCTGGGTTTATTCAGTTGTTGAAATGCATGCTTAATTGCCCTTGAAAGTGAGCCTTGAGCATTTTTGGAATTGAATCCTGTTTTGTTTGGAGAAGGGAATAGTTTTGCTGAAAAAAAAAACAACAAACAAACCAAAAAGGCAGATCAGGGCACGTGGCCTGGTTTGTGGAAAAGGCTTGTGCCAGCTACCTCCAGAGAAGGTGAGGAAATGAACAACGTTCCATGAAGTCACCAAGCTGCTGACCCCTCCCCAAACACACACACACACTGCGGGAGGCTTCTTTAGGGCTGCTGCTTTCTTCTGCTGCTCTTCTGCTTCACGCAGAAGCCTGCCTGCTAGCAGCAGTCCTGCAGTGCACCTCAGCTAAGAAAATACAGCATGAGGCTGATTTTCCTTGGGGTGGAGTGGTTGAGAGGGTTGCTGGTAGTAACAGAAGTGGTTTCCTTAAGGTGTCTGCCTCAACGGAAGAAAAAAGCTTTTGTTTGATGGGTAGGTTCAGTCACAGCTTATGCTACTACTATGCTATAGGAGGGTGTTGTAGGAAGAGATTCAATGTGACGTTTGTAATTCCTTTCTAGGTACTGGAGGAAGGGACTGATACATCTGTGGGGTTAATTTGGATTGCTGTGGCCACATGGGTTGACTGTGCTAGCTGTTAAGAAGATTTGAGGTCCTTATTGACCCATTTTACTTTAGCACTAATTGTTTGCTGCTGTATTAAGGAAAAAAGATGAGCTAATGCTGTTGTTCCTTATGGTTTTACACTGGCTGCTGGTTCTCCCTTGCAGTGGTCTCACAGATGAAACTGATCTTTGTTCTTTTGTCTTGACTTGAGAGGTGATAGGAGCCCATTGCTGTCGCTCCAAATGATGAGGAGGCAGCAGCTTCAGGGTGCTGGTGTTCCTGCTCAGTGTCCTCCTGCTTTGTTAGGCTGCAAGTGCAAAAGGTGAAAAGCCGAGGCTTGAGGCAAGCTCAGGAATATAAAGATTGATCAAATCTCTGTTTTCTGTAATCTGTGAGACAGGTTAGAGCTGCTTGATGATTGTCATGGTACAATATAGTGTTCCTCTTAACATTTTAGAGCGTGTTGCTTTTCTAACATTCTGTCATGTAATAACATTTTTTTTTTTTTTGTGTGCATGGTGCTGCTGTTCTACTTAAGATACATCTTCTGTGTATCTGTATGTTCATACTGTATGAGGGAGACCATGGGCCCTTATGCTAAGATGTTAAGTGGAGAAAATCAATGTAACTGTGTTGAATTCGTTGGATCTGCACCTGACTCTCCCCATCTGGAAGAAGACAATGCCCCTTTCAGCTCTGTTTTCTCTTTATTTCTCATTATGGGCAGTGCCTGGCTTGAGAGCAGCCCCGGGGAGAGGGACTTGGAGGTGCTGGTGGATGAGAAGCTCAACCTGAGCCATCAGTGTGCACTTGCAGCCCAGAGAGCAACCAGAGCCTGGGCTACATCCAGAGCAGGGTGGGCAGCAGGGCCAGGGAGGTGATTCTGCCCCTCTGCTCCACTCTGCTGAGACCTCACCTGGAGCACTGTGCCCAGTTCTGGAGCCCCTGGGTCAGGAAAGGTCTGGAGGTGCTGGAAGGTGTCCAGAGGAGGGCCACGAGGATGAGCAGAGGGCTGGAGCTGCTCTGCTATGGAGACAGGCTGAGAGGCCTTCCAGGATCTGAAGGGGGCTACAAGAAAGCTGCTGAGGGACTTGTTAGGCTGTCAGGTAGGGATAGGACTGGGTGGGATGGATCCAAGCTGGAGGAGGGGAGATTGAGATTGGATGTTATGAAGTTCTTCCCCATGAGGGTGGTGAGACACTGGCACAGGTTGCCCAGGGAGGTGGTGGAAGCCTCATCCCTGGAGGTGTTTAAGGCCAGGCTGGATGTGGCTGTGGGCAGGCTGATCTAGTGTGAGGTGTCCCTGCCCATGGCAGGGGGGTTGGAGCTGGCTGATCCTTGAGGTCCCTTCCAACCCAGGCAGTTCTGTGATTCTATGGTTATTGAAAATTTGGGGTACTTCTTCTCTTCAGGTAAAAGCATCTGCTTATAGCTGTGAATTCTAAAGGAATAAATTCCGTTTACAGCCTACACTCACTAGTACAGGGATCTGAGAAATATTTCTTACCTCATATTGGTCAAGCCCCTGGCAAGAGGCAAGAATAGTTTTCTGTTAGAACTTCTGGTAGCTCTAATGGAGTTAGATCTTATAGAATCATAGAATGGTAAGGTTGGAAGGCATCTCAAAGATCATCCAGTTCCAACCCCCTGTAATAGGCAGGAACACCTCCCACTATTACAGGTCACTCAGGGCCTCATCAAACCTGGCCTTGAACACCTCCCTGGGCAACCTGTGCCAGTGTCTCACCACCCTCACTGCAAAGAACTTCTTCCTAACATCCAGTTTCAATCTCCCCTCTGCCAGTTTAAACCCATTGCTCCTTGTCCTGTCATTGCAAGATCTTGGTAGCTCCCAGTGCATGGAACCTGTGGAGCTTTGCTTTGCTGTTTGTGCAGCTTGTCATCATGTCGCCCGAGGGAGAGCTGAACTCAAGTTCAGTAGCTGTCTGTAGAGCTCACTGTGTGCTGCCTCTGGAGGATGGCACAAAACCCCCAACTAACCCAAACCAACCCACAACTAGCACTCAGCTCATGTCAGCTCACTCAGCAGCCTGTCACCCTGTGTTATCACTTCAGTTCCTGAAGGAGTGACAGTGCTGTTCTCTGATGTGAACACGGAGCTGTTGGTGTTGTTGCAGTGCATTGCAACATCTGCTAGAAGAGCTGTGCCAAACCTGCTGCTTCTGCCCAGGGTCTCATCTCGGGTGAACAAGGTTAGAAGATAGCTCAAAGTAAGCAGGAAGAGTAGGCACATTGCAGTGGTTTGGAAGGGAGTTAGGGTTATGATTGTGAAGACTCCCAGGCCTGGTGCACATTTATCCAGCAGTGAGCAGCAGAAAGTGCTGTGAACCTTTGGAGCTGGCCTGCATGCTTGAGTGCTGGTCAGAAACCCGAACCTGCTTGCCCTGAGCACAGATCTGCATGGATTGACTCCTTCCCTAGGCAGCTCAGCCCTGCTGGTACCCTGCTGTGCTATCAGAACTCAGCTGGCTCTGAGGTACAGCTAAGGATTTTGCATAGCAGCCCAGAACTTTAGAGACTGGAAGGCACCTCCAGAGATCATCCAGTCCAATGCCCTCCAAGGCAGCATGACCCAGCATCCAGGTGAGCTCTGAAAGTCTCCACAGCAGGAGACTCCACAACCTCTCTGGGCAGCCTGCTCCAGGGCTCCAGCACCCTCACTTTAAAGTTTCTCCTCATGCTGAACTGAAACCTTCTCTGTTCCAGTTTGTGTCCATTGCTCCTTGGCTCATTGCTGTGCACCACCCAAAAGAGTTTGGCCCCCTCGACTTGACCCCCCCCGCTCAGCTATTGACAGACACTGATCAGATCCCCTCTCAGCCTTCTCCTCTCCAGACTAAACAGCCCCAGGGCTCTCAGGCTCTGTTCCCAGGGGAGATACTCAAGTCCCCCACTCATCCTCGTGGCTCTCCACTGGACTCTATCCAGCAGGTCTCTGTCTCTCCTGAACTGGGGAGCCCAGAACTGGACACAGTATTCCATGTGTGGTCTCAGCAGGGCAGAGGGGGAGAAGAACCTCCCTAGCCCTGCTGGCCACACTTGTTCTTGACGCCCCCCAGGCTGCCATTGGCTCTCTTGGGCACAAGGGCACATTTAAATTTTTTATTTTATTTTTTAGTTCTCCTTATTTTGTGTAGAAGTGAGCTGAGTAACTTGTTAAGCTACTACAGAGAGTTGCAAGGGGCCAGACCTTAATTGGGAGGAGTCCCTTAACCCGTTTGAGAAAGCTCAGAGTCTGAGGGGGAAGCTGGGTGAGGAAAGCCTCTTTTCTTCCCCTGCTGTTAAGTGGTCTGAAAATGCCTTTGGTTTAAAGGAGGATGCAGTTTGGATCTGAATTCTGGGTAGCTGGGAAGCTGCTTGTAGCTAACCAGCTCGTTTTGTGCCAAGTCACTCTGTTTTCTGCAGCAGCCAGGTTGGAGTGGGAAGCTCTGGTCCCCTCCTGGAGTCTTTGTCTGGACTCTGGACCTGTGGCCGTATGCTGGAATGCAGTGACCCCCAGGCCGGCATCCAGCACTTGTTAACATTAACATGATCCCACTGCGGGACAAAGAGACACCACAGCCTTTTAAAGACCCCATCCCCATCACCGTGCCAGGTGACCTGGTAAGGTAGGCTTGGGTGTCCACTCCTCTTCCGGCCATGCAGTATCACTCAGAAAGGGTCACTGCTACCTTTGAGCTCCTGTGGCTGTGCTGGGTTACCAAACTGGGAGGCTGGGCTGAGACACTGGGCTGTGAGGCCATTCAGTGAGGCTTAGGCAGGCTGAAACCTGGGCACAGAGGAACCTGGTGAGGTCCAACAAGGATGAGTGCAGAGTCCTGCACCTGGGAAGGAAGAATAAACTGCAGCAGTACAGCTCTGGAGGGGGTCTGCTGGAGAGCAGCCCTGCAGAGGAGGACCTGGCAGTGCTGGTGGGCAGCAAGTTCTGCATGAGACAGCGATGTGCATTGGTGCCCAAGGAGGCCAATGGCATCCTGGGGGGCATTGAGAAGAGTGTGCCCAGCACATCCAGGGAGGTTCTCCTCATCCTCTACTCTGCTCTGATGGGTCCCCACCTAGAATATTCAGTTCTGGGCACTCCAGTTCAAGAGGGACAGGGATCTGCTGGAGAGAGTCCAAGGGAGGGCTACAAGGATGAGGAAGGGGCCGGAGCATTGCCCTATGAAGAGAGACTGAGGGACCTGGGGCTTTTTGGTCTGGTGAAGAGAAGACTGAGATGGGATTTAATAAATGTTTATAAATATCTGAGAGTTGGGGTCAGGAGGGAGGGGACAAACTGCGCTCAGTTGCACCCTGGAATAGCACAAGGAGAAATGTGCATAAACTGCAGCACAGCAAATTCCACCTCAACATGAGCAACAACTTCTTGACTGTGAGGGTCCCAGAGCCCTGGCACAGGCTGCCCAGAGAGGTTGAGTCTCCTTCTCTGGAGCATTTCCAGCCCTATCTGGATGTGTTCTTGTGCGCCCAGTGCTAGGTTCTCTGGTGCTGCTCTGGCAGGGGGGTTGGACTGGAAGCTCTCCAGAGGTCCCTCCCAACCCCTAACATCCTGGGATCCTGTGAACAGCATCTGTGTGTGACAGGCAGGGTACCTGTCAGGGCCAGGTTCATGTCTGCTGGTGCCTGACCTGCTCTTCAGGTGTGTCTAGCTGCTGTTGGGTGGTGGCGTGGCAGGGTGCGGTGCCAGGCAGGCTGCCGCCACTCTGCAGCAGAGCTTGTGCTCATGTGGAGCGATGCTTGCCTGCTTTCCTGTGATCCATGCTGAACTCAACACTACCTTGTATTTCCCTCAGCAACTAGAAAATGTTCAGGGAGGCTGAGGAGGAAATCCAAGTGCTCAAACCGGAGAGGCGCAGGGGTGGAGTTGAACAATTTGCCAAGGAAAAGGGGAGCGGAGCTTACCGTGAGGCTGGTCTGGGTGTTTGGTCACACCCCTCAGTCTACTGGGTAAGGCACTGCTGGGCAAAAGGGCCCA
>VWYK01107152.1:198-11065 GCA_013399775.1 Semnornis frantzii | reverse complement strand
GAAAAAATGCTT
This sequence comes from Semnornis frantzii, assembly GCA_013399775.1. Taxonomy (NCBI): domain Eukaryota; kingdom Metazoa; phylum Chordata; class Aves; order Piciformes; family Ramphastidae; genus Semnornis; species Semnornis frantzii. The sequence continues at coordinate 11,053 of VWYK01107152.1, read as the reverse complement.
CTGCCTAAAATTTAAAATAAATTGCCATGGCCCTGTTGGCTTTCCAAAAGTAAATGTCTCCTTTCATTCCTCAGAGGATATAGTCAGTGCAAAAAAACTTAGCTAGCAAAGGGCTAAAGAATAAGTAGTTCCCAAAGGATTGTGTTTCGGATACTTTGTTCAAGATCTAAAAGCTGCAATGACATCAGATAAACTTTCAAATGATCAAGCTGGTCAGGTTTCATTGAATCATGGATTACAGAGTGTTCAAGTGTTCCAGAATTCATCTAATTTAGGACTGCACATGCCAGGGAAATGGTGCTAGCACAGTCACATCTGCATTGCCAACTTGCCTTGCTCACTATGAACCAGGACTCAGATACCCTGACTACATATATCACGGTCAAGCTAATTCATTTGCAGGTTTCTTTCTGAAGTAATTGACTGTTTTTCCCTGAGAGAACACCTTGCCACAGCTGCTATGCTATTTTCCTCTAAAGTCCACCAAACAAGGAACAGGAGTACTGATCCTGCCTCTGTGGATTCTGATAGCTACTCCAATGACAGTGCCCTCATATGCCCTCACAGCATACTGAAGCATGTGCAATACACATAATCATACGACAAAAGCACAGTCTTAGGAGCAGTTTGGTGATGAGAGAGATGGTTTTACTGAAATGCCATGGGGCATTTGTGATATATACATGTCTAAGTTAATTTCCAAAATCTTGGTCACAGGAAAGGAAATGTCAAACATCCCCTGTTTAACAGCTGAAGCTCTCTTATGCGTACAGGTGGATCGATACAAGGTTATTTCACTCCTAAACTAAACTGAACAGCAGCAACTTCTTGTCAGGACAAATTAAGCAGAGGCAAAGATCTACTAGTTTGTGCATCATCTGCATGTGTGTTTCTTACTGATGCTACACCTACTAAAAGCTAAAACAGCACAATATAAAACTGAAACTGTCAGGTGGTTGAAACTCAAAATTCAAATCAGTCTTGAAGTTTGTACAGAATGTCCTCCACATTTAAACTGTATGTATTTTAAATTCATTGCCTTCTTGCTGAGAGAGAAAATCAACTGGCAAAAACCCTGCTTGTAAATTTTTATTCTGCTACTGCAGTAACTGCAGAAAGTATCTCGATGAACTAAAAAAACTACCCTGACATCATCAGTGTCAACGGAAAAGCAAAGAGAAATTACATGCATATCTAAACAGCATCTGACACCGAGAATTCTCTGTACAGGAAGAAACCTCTAGGGATGTCTGTGACACAGAGCAAAGATCCTGAATCAGTACTGATGACATAAACCCTGGGACTAGAAGGAGTTGTAGCAGACTGACACTGAACCAATTATCCCCAAAGTGAAACAGAAATTATATACCTTTATGCAGTGCTGCACTAACATATAGTCTGTCACACTGCTTTTGGAGGGCAGCTAATTCTCAGAGGTACCTCTGAAGATGCAAGGTTTTTGAAATGGAGCCCTGCTCGGTGAGAGAAACATGCTCAGTATGTTCAAATGAAGGAAAATCTGCACTTGGGTTCACTTCCAGTTCTTCATCTCAGATGTGTAGCTCAGGTTATCATGCACAGAATCTATTTGTCTGATTAGGAAAAATGCTGGTTTTGCAGAAGTGCTAGATCACTGTCCTCAAGAATGCAAGTGGAGCCACCAGTCAGACTAGCCAGGCAAACCCCTCCTTTTTTTATACTGCAAAGATTTCTTAGGACAATTGTTATTGTCAGACTTCCATTTTACTTACCTCCTTTATGAATTGAGGTACCTAGAGGGAAACTTGAGCAAGATTTCAACAATTAAAACTAAAGGCAAGAACAGAAAATAAAAGCAGAAAAAAATGAGCATTTTTCAAATGGAAATTATCACCCATATCCAGAGACAACAGACACTTTGCTTCCACCTCACCACCTCACTGCAATGCAAGGTCAATCAGTTGTACCTAAGCTACTGTCAGCAGTTCTGACCATACAGAGATCAATATGGGGACACTTTTCCAGTCTCTTCTGAAAACTTCACTGTACATGGGAAATAGAGATTCAGAAGGAAATCCTGTCAGTGATTAAATGTGGAATGTATAATTTTTTAGTAGAGAACTGTTGATGTAAATGTTGTTGGCAGCAACACTGGATTTCCTGTCTAACCAGGCTCTTTGCAGATGTCCATGTGTGAAGTTAAACCAGAGCAGGTTCTCCACTGCCAGATGACAGTGTAAAATCAGGTACATGAACTGGTCTGTGAACAAGCAAGCTCTTTCCACTGTTCTGAGGCATAAAGATGAACTAACATTCCTAAGAATCTAATTTACAACATTTTAACAACGTTTTATGCTAATAGAGCCATCCGAGGGGGCTTTAATGTAAACAAGGCCCTGTGTCTCAGACACTATTCCAGCTCATGCATCTGTTCAATAATAAATACTTAATTACCTCCAGGGTTGTCTAGGGGCCTAATTAATAATGTGTGTAAAGTGCTCTGAGATCCCTTAGATGAAAGACAGCGCAGAAGAACAAAGTACAAGATGTATTTTGTGAAACATAATGTTTTATAAACCAAAATAAAGCAAAGAACAAGGATACCAAACTGACAGGCATGACTTACTTGCAAGTTTTCATATCCCCTTGCCTTCTCCACTGTGTGCCCCATTTACTTAAACCAGGATTGTGATTTAAGATGGATGAACAGTTATTCCTATTACAGCTGGACATTATCATTTAGAGGAAACCGTATCACAGGTGCATTCAAGCCTGCAAGTGGTGCATACAGAAGTGGGTATTAGAATGCTTTGGGAACAGCATTGTAGGATGTGAAGGCTTTTGCTTGCTCTGTGTGTTCTCTGCATCCTCATGCATACAGTCAACAAGAGAAACAATCCTGTTCCCTGGGCTGACACCTGCTGTGCTGGTTTGAGCTAACTGGAATATTTTAATAGAGAAAATTATACTATAGGCTGTGAAGGAAAACAATGGCGATGTCTACTTCACTCATAGGCTTGCTGAGATGTTTAGAAAAAGAACCCAAAACAAAAAGATAAGAGAGTGTCTGGAGCTGGCAGTGGGTGTCACGGGGCACAGCGTCTTGGGTGGTCTAGCTCTGGCTTCTCCTCTCTGCCAAATTAATTTCACTAACCACTTTTTTTTTCTTCTAATCCCCTCCCTGGCCAATTCTGNACTTGTATATTTCTGTAAATATTCCTGTATATAGTGTATATATCTGCTTGTACATTGTGCTAAACTGTAAATAGAGCTTCATCTCTTAACTTCCAGCCGGCTGAGTCCTAGTCTGGGTCATTTTACAAGTGTGGGGGGGCGGGGAACTCCCAAACCATCACACCTGCCTTGATGTTCCTGCCGCACTGAGAGGAGGAGATATGTGTCCACTCACCAGTGGAATTCTGCTGGATGGGAAGTGCCTCCCCTAACCTTTAGTGAGGTCAGGAAAATGCTCCCTGTCACATCTAAATATGGTTTACTTCTCCACCCCACCAGTTTCTTCGGTGCTGTTCTCACAGTTTGAATTTGTAACTATTTTTATGACCCCTTATTTCATAAATGTAGAAACTTTAACACATTCATCAACTATTCTTAGAACCTAAAGATGATTTAAGTTTCAGAAACAAACTACATCACAGGAACACAGGAAGAGAAACAACTGGTAGGTCACTAAGACCAGGATGTCTATCCATCTAGCCATTCATCCATCAAAAAAAAAAAAAAAAGAAAAAAAAAAGAAAAAAAAAGAAAAAAAAAAAAAGAGCAGCTCCATAAAAGCCTGCATAATAAATGGATAAATAAAAACAACAATGCAGAGATCCCAACCAAACCAGAAAAAAAAACACTCCAAACTTCTTTTTGAGTTTTAATAAATGTACCCATCTTATGGTCTTACGTGTATAAAACTGGTTCCAGATATAAATGATCCATATCAGCTCCTGTTACAAAGTACATCATTGTGATTCAGTGGAGGTGAAAGGAACAGGGAGTACCAGGCGACAGACTACACAGCAAGGCTTTACATCACACTGTCAAGGTCAGGCCCTTTGGGTTCTGTTCCATCAGATGTGATGCCATATCTCTGTGGGGAAAGATAATCAGGAAAGCAAAGCAGAATTTATTTAAAGAGATGCAAGTTTAAAGTGTCTTCAACAGAGACTTGAGTTCATGTGGATATTGTCATTCTGTAATAAAGTTTTAGTTGACCAAAGTATAATTAATTTACTTAAAGAGATTTTGTTTCTGATGAGAGGGATGAACACTGTAGTAAACTAATTTAGTTTAGTTTTGCGTATGTGTCCCTGTCTAGACATGCTTTTAACTTACACTCCTGTAGTAAACTTGTAGAACCAATGATCTTTTAAAATCTTTCTATGCATTTCTTAGCCTTTGAATGCCTGCAGGAAAAGACGGAAGTACAATCATATTCAATGATTATTGCTATGAATTGTGGCTGAGGCAGGACTGATTTTAAAAGAGGCTTATAATTTTGTAGGTGAAACTCTGTGTTGTCAATTGTATTAACCTAAACAAACATTTTGTCTCTGCAATTAAATGTGGATTTAACTAGCAAGATAAAACCCACGACCCTCAGACAGTAAAAATTGAGTCACTGAAAAACGCAGCTTGTGACTCTTCTCTATATATCAGAATAACTGCAGCACTCCTGCTAAACGACATGCTCTGTGTGAGAATGGACAGAAGTCACCAGCCATCAACACAGCTTCATGAGACAGGGCTGTGTCAGAGATTTCACTGTACTCTCAACTGCTGCCTAAATTTTGTAGGCATGGTCACTTAATGGATTTCTGATCCTTTCTTAAGGCAAATATTTTCTGCTTTCTTGCCAGTAAGTATTTATTTGTCTTGGTATAAAATCAGGCAGTAACACAGAAAGCGAAAGCAGTGAGAAAACAGAATGAAGAAACAGGAACCTGCAGGTGGCAGAAAGGACACACACGCCCACTGCTCCCCAGCGATTCCCCCAGGAGGCAGTGACTCCTGCCATACTAAGGGAGCACTTCGCACCGACCTTATCCAGGCACACTTTTGTGAAGCTGGTACAATACAGAGAAGCTCTCTGGAGTTACTCCACGTATTTTAAGAAACTGCTTCACAAAGCAGAGTAGGTGCAGGATACTTTGAGAGGCAGTGATGAAGTCTCGAGCTTTGCTAAACCTCAAGTGATACACATCCTGTAAGTTTTGTGTATAGCCTGACTAGGAAAGCTTTTCTCTTTCCAGAAGTACTCTCCCATGTTCGGTGAGTTTCACTGGGCAGTTTACATGTTCATAGAGAAAGATCCTTATGAAAAAAACCTCTGTGTTCTCATTTATATTGAGTGGAATGAGAAATAGTTCTATAATGAGGTTAACACAGTACTCAGGACCAGTGTGTGAAATACCATTTTCTTTGATAATGACAAAAATGTTTAAGACACGTCTGGTGGTAGGGGACTGAATCTTAATGTAACATACAAAAATGTTTAAGACACATCTGGTGGTAGGGGACTGAATCTTAATGTAACATACTGCATGTTGGCCAGGGAAAAAAAAACAGAGAAAAAATAGAAGAAAAGGAATAAAGAGAATGATCCTCGTGGAAGCAAGGTCATTAAGTATGATCAATGCCCATTTGGACAACTCACAAATGCTCCAATGCTCATATGTAATTCATTTGAGTGGTTTAAAAAGACACTTGAAAATCGATACATGAACATTCTGTTAAGTGCTTAAGTGGATATAAGGAGTATGCATGCTCTTCTCCAGCATTTGATATGGTAAACAGGCAAAACCCTGCTTCAGTAATGTCACCAGGCAGTGGTGGACATTATTTATATGTATGGCCTCTTTTGGCTGATGAGTGGAAATGATTAAACTTGTCAAATCTGAGATCAAGAAGAGGCACAGGGTTACATCATCTGCTACAGAAGGTATTAATTGGCCTGTGTATTTATTTACCTTAGGCTACTTCTGTCACTCACCACAACTGCAGTGACATGAACTTTCTTTTCATCAGAAAAAGAAAGAAAAATCACAACATGGCAACTCTTGGCAAGCTTAAGCAAGTACAAGCTTTTCTTGTCACATTTCCAGGTCTTTGCATAGTGCTATCTGTATAGTAGATGATAACAGCATGTGCCATATACAGCTGCAGCACACAAACAAAAATATATACAATAGCAATTGTATGCTGCAAATTTTCTGTGGAAAGCTTTTTGTATACAATTAGGCTGTGACAAGCCGCTTGCATTTTCAGCTTCACAGAAGTATAACTACAACATTTGTAGAGATCTGGAACTTTATAGAGCAGATCACTACATGTAACACCTCTCAGGCATTGATTTTTGTTGCAGTAAGCCCTTTAGCTTTATTAGATACATTGTAAAGGAAAAAAAAAAAAAGTAGAATTTTCAAAGGTTTGTGTTTGAGTTTTGGGGGGTTCTTTTTGTAATAGAAAAAGAAATATTTCTGCCAGTCAGTGCACAGACTCTGAGTTTAGTTTGGTTGCATTAATCCTTAAAGAAGTCTAAGTCAAATTATCAAGAACTTTCTCTTGAAGCTGCAATTCAGACACACAGCATATAATCCTTGTAATTAAAATGGGGAAAGGAAAATAAAGAAACTTCAATTTGATTAAAATAAAGCCAGCTGCATTTTAAACTTCTGTGATTCATTCCATGTTTGATTAACACATTAAAAGCTCATTACATCCTATGTTAGGATTGGATCGGGGAACTATACTTGTCTTAGGTTTTCTAGTTCACTTGAGTTGGAATCTATTCTGCCATACCATTTGTTTTTTAAGGTATTAAAAAAATAAATAATTTGAAGATGCCACTAAAAGTAATGGTTTTGATCCTAAAAACAGGGTCAGTAGGATTAATCTTCAAGTCAAGAGTGTTTTTAAATTGTAAAGTAACATGAATTTCTGCTTTAACTCTGATTGTCCACTATACAGTGTTTCGTGTTCGATAAAATGAAAGTAAAATGTTACAGATTTTCTGTTCTAGATAAAAATTTTTGTGTAGAAACAGTCTTAAAAGTTAATCTTAGAAAGTTAATAAACTTTAACGAAAAGAATAGCAACAAAATCCCCAGATGAAAACCTTAAAATGCTACACCTTTTATCCCCAGAAAAATCCACAGATGAAGTATCATCAGCATTCTTAAAATGAGAACATCACATCTTCATCTTAGGAAGACCATTTCACTGCATACACACAAGAACACGAACAGAGGTGGAAAAGTTGTATCTGTTAGACAAACAAGACACCAAAGGGTCCTGATTCCATGAGAGGATAACTGAATAGGCTTATCAAGTCTACTGGCATTAAGCACACGAAAATAAAATTGTGCAAGTGTTTACAGTACAAAAATTAGCTGCTAAACTCATGTAAATGATTAAATGCTTCCATTGCTAAAGATTCTCAAGGGCACAGAATGGCTGTCAGCATTGTGGTATACATCATGAGCACTTCCATATTTCGGTATCAAGCTTCATCATTTTTCTCTCTTACTGTTGTAGTCTATTGTTGATGTTCTCTGGAGGCGTCAAATACAGCTCCACTCCCTCGCCAACTTTCATGCATACAGCATGCCACTTCTGCCAGATGATTAATGTTCAAATTCTTAAAAGTAAACACGTTTCTCCAGTTTGAATTCTACACCAGGAGATAGTATTTTATAGGATGGCTGTTCTAGTTATCTGCAGTTACTAAAAACATTCATCTTTATTTTTGAGGATTGAAATTTAATAATGGTGCATGGGGGTTACTGAGAGATTTATTTACTTTGTTAGGAATGATTTATGAAGGTCTTGTTATAGAAGAGGAAATTATTGCAACTGAAGATGAATTATTGTGCAGTTTAACCACATAACATCTTAAGTACCTGTAAAAGTATAACGACAGCTTTAAGGTTCTGATGGAAAGAAACATAGTTCAGATTGCTTAGTCAGCTAGGAACACACCAGTGATGTCTCTGCTGAAGCTCAGACTAAAGCTAAACATTTCCTCAACTTCAAACTAACTCAGTGACTGTTCTTCCAAGAGAAAAACTCTCTTCCAAGTTTCTAACCAGGGCTTTAGAAAAGATAGTTTTTAGGTCATATATTTCATCAAATGAATTCCAGATCCCTGGTCACTGGAGCACGGCATCACTTGGAGAGTGCTAAAATTCAGACCTGTGAAGTTTTTTCCTGGGGCTGCCTACTAAGCATATTGAGGATTAAAGACAGCTTTGTTACCATTTCTTGTTAATGAAAGTCTGAAAAAAAAAAAAAAAAGGGAAACTCATAAAACTCTAATGCAGTGGCAGAGCACTATGTAAAAGGCAACATGTAGCTAAGAACCATCCCAAGCAGCAGCACTTCCCAAGAGTGGTAATATCACCGCTGGGGAGCAAGGACCAGGGCTGTCAGTGAGGTGAAGTGACAAAGAGAAATCTCAAACAGCCAGAGGAGATCACAGCAGGATCCACGGCCGCGGACTGTTATGCAACAGAAGAGGAGAGTGGTGCAATGCAGGCACTGCCTGAACAAGACATTAATCTGGGAAGGGGTTTCACATGTTTCTTAGCATCTGCTGATAGAACTTCATGTTGCTTCCAGATTTATTATGGGCTTAAATAATTAATGCTCTTCTCTTACAATTATTATTACCTTATAGTAATACCTCATCTATGCTTTTGAGTGAGGACAGGTATGGTAGAAAGTCTAGGAATCTTCATTCTTCCAATCTGCAGGTTATCACAGTAATGCCCATTCTCCTAATGAGCACACAGCAAACACAGATGTCAAGAACAGCTTGATGCAATGTATTGGCGCCCTCCTAGGGAACAATGCCAAGTGCCTTTTCATTCCTTCCCATGGGATTTTTATAACTTTTTAAAAATTGTAACAGTAGTTTCCTAGCAATGTGCCAGGTAAAGAAAGATTCTACACAGCATATGAATCTTTTCTTCTGCTCTCTTTCTTCAAGAGGACGTTTCAAGCTGCTGAAAACCACCAGAAAGGCACAAAGATGAGCAAAGTGGTTGCTGATGCCATTACTGTTCAATGACATGGAAAGGACAGCAGAGGGAGTTTTGTCATCTTACAGTGTATTCAGGCTGTGTCTGTACTTCCTGATGCATGCTTTGGATCAGTATTTTATAAGGGTGAAGAAATTCTAAAGAGAACGATTTTTAAAGGATACCAATATTAAGAGATGTAGATGCTGGAATATGGAAGGAGAAAAACAATGAACAGATGAGTTTCTGTAATGTATGTGAAGTCTGCAAGTCAAGAGCACAGATTGCATTTGAATAATGCATTTTGTATAGAAAGCTCTCTAAATAACTCAGCAGAGAACACAGTGTGTAAGTAAGACAATTAAGCAATTTTGACAATTAAGCTATGCTCTACCTCAAAATGAGAGTCATCATTTATAGCTGAGGTGGAACACTGATGGTATTTATAAAACATCATGTTTAATGTAGACTGGAAGAAACCTATTTCCTTGTAATACATAAAAAATAAGATTAGCCTTGGGTATGAAATAAACAATAGAGCAAAAGAATCTAATCTAGATAAATAAAATGTGTTCATACTCAAGGATCCTGCCATGTAAGCATCCTGATTACAGTTTGCAAATCCCAGGGAAATAGGAGCTGTGCTCAGCCTCTTTGAAAGTTGTATCATTGTTATTTAGGACACCTAAAGCATTACTTCTAAATTCTGAAGGCAGGTCCAGAACTTGCATTTTGAGGGAATGTGGCTGGTTCAATCAAATACCAACTGAGCTGGGACAGCACTTTGGAAAGACTATTTCTGTCCTTCCAGAAACATGTCACTCTTGACTGCAAAGCTGTGATTTGGAAGTCAAAGATGTCTTCTACTCTTATTGCTACATCTATTCCCTATAGAAAAGAAAACAGAGAGGGAAAGTCTCAGATATTTATTAAATTAAATGATAATCAGAAGGGGAAAACTGACAGTCTCTTCCAGAGCCCAGCCAAAGTAGAAGGGGAATGGCAAGACAGAAAAGCAAGAAAAACCCAATGAATTCTTAATAAGACAGAGATAATAGGTGCCTTCCTCTTATCACTTTAGATGATAAAACAAAGATGAAGACAAGACAGAAAAAAGTATATGATATTTTATCAGTCAGTACTAAGTCTCTGCTCAGCTAATGGTTTAAAACCCATAACTTGATATTTAACCATAATTTTCTATGATCTCATGCCAAAGGTGGGCATGTTAATATGCCACTTCTATTGACAAGTCTTCAAACAGAGAGGAGGGAGCACTGACCAATTCATATAAAACATTACATTCCAAAATATAATTGTGATCTTTTCCTTTTCAATTTATGTTTTTTATAATTTCCTGGATTTTTTTCCATTTTCTGTTCAGTTTTCTCATCGAAGCTAATTCAGTTTTGGACATCTTTTAATTTTGATTTTAAAATTCTTTTTTTGGGCCCAAAAAACTTGTAAACGCAAATGATTGCACTGAGTCTGTAATCAAGATAGGATAAAGATAGACGAAATTCATAGAATATTGAGATTTATACAGAAAGCAGTGCATTTTCAGAAAATGCAAACTATAAGATGCCAGACTGACATTTAACCTTTTAATGACTTCACACAGTGGTAAAGACTAGAAATTAACTTGAAAAAACAAACTATCTTGAAATGCTTGAGAACATCTGCCTCAGGGCTCTTCCTATCTATAATTGTGGTTCTGATATTAATTAACTTGGAAGCACAATCCCAGATAAAAGTGTCCTTCTAGACACCTTTTGTCCTGTTCTGCCAGTCCAGAATACCCAATCCACATGGCCAAAAGGAGGATGATTGTTTCTGATGAGCAATTA
>VWYK01107150.1:0-10846 GCA_013399775.1 Semnornis frantzii | reverse complement strand
GGGAAAACAAACAAACAAACAAAACTAAATAAAACAAACAAACAAACAAACAAAAAAACAACAGCCCAACAGTTTGATTTTCAGAATCTTAAACAACTAAAATATTCTACCGATGAAACCTTTTCCGTGTTTTTATAAAATAATTCTCTTTTCATATGCTCAGACATAGGTTTAGGTACATATTTCCTTCCTCCTTTATTTAAATATCTGACAGCTACATTTTCACTAATTCTTGAAGATGCATTCTTTTCAAGAGCCATGCTTATAAAAGTTTCCCAATCTAGTATTTTTTTTCCCTACTTGTGCCAAGAGAGAACAAAATTTCAGTGCTCCAGAGTAAAGTAACTGAAATAACTATGGTTTCCCCATGTTCCCTCCATCAGCTCTCAGAATTCAGAGCTAGAAATACCTGCATGGCTCGCTTCCCCATGCTAACCACTTCAAACAATGTAACTGCCTCAACCACTTCTCCATTCTGCAGTCGTCTCACTCTTCTGCTACTGGAAGAACTTCTCCTTATGTTTTCACGCTGTTCTCTGACCTTCCATTTATCTCTCTGAAATGAGCCAAACAAAGAAGGTACATGAGAAAACAGAACATGTAACAGCCATTCATAAATAAACAAACAATCTCCTAACCACAAGTTAATTTTTACTATCACTGTAATGACTTCCCAGAGTGCTAACTTTTCAAATTCAAGGACACTGATAAAAGCCTTATCAAACATGACTGTGTTAGAAGGGAATGAAAGGATTTACTAGTTTGATTTTTTTCTCAACAATGAGTTGTAGCCACAGCAAAGTGTTCCAGTAAAGAAGCTTCTGAACAACTGTGTAATACCCGGGAGACATTTTTCATGGGTAATTTCTGAAGAATAGACGGGACGCAGAGAAGCTCTTCTATACCTTTTCACTCACAGGGTAAACAAAATAACAGCTGCATACATGCTGAAGTTAAATGACTGCTCAAAGGCCAGCATTGAGGTTGTGATGCCAACACAATTTGGGGGTCAAGCTGTATCCAGTGACTAGATTTTTAGATACACCACATTGTGACTGTTTTATGCAATACTCAATTTTGTAACAATTGACTGAGACTGAAAATAGATTCTATTTAAAAAAAAAAAAGAGAGAAAAAAAAGGAAGAAACTCCACTTACTGTTGTTCTCAGGTTGCCATTGCTCACACAGTTGCCATTCCGCATAGCAGACTCAGGCAGAGTGTCATCATGAACAGCATTCTCTCTGAAGTATAACAAACAAGTTGAAAGGGTTAGCAGCAAGAACTTAGAACTACACATTTCTGTACAAGTAATCAGAGACAATAAGAGCATATATATGTATTTTAATATCTTTAATTAATCATCTGGAAGTTATGTCATTTTGTTACTGAAAACCAAACATCTAACTTTAAAAGTACAACAGAAATCTGGGGTCTTTTTCAAAATTACTTGCTTCCCTGTTAAAAAAACCCAATAACAAAACCATGTAATTAGAAAACTAACAACACTATCAAAGATATCAGGAAAGAAGAAAGCAAGTAAAGAAATGGAAAGCTGATGCTGACTTAAGGTAGCCTCTGTTGACTTAAGACCTTTACACATGAATCAACAGTACAAGTATGCATTCACTTCATGGGTGCTCTACACAAAACAAAGTAGCAACATTTAATGAGGCTACACTTTAACAGGAGAGGAAGAAACAGCTTTACTTTGTCTATAAAATACGCTGAGGGAAAATGCCACATGAAAAATTTAATTTGCAGGTCATTGCCTATTTGATAGAGGAGTAATTTTACAAATAAAGGTGCACCTTCTGGAAAGTCTGAAGCCGTACATTTATCTGCAATGAAATCATGCCACTTTTCGTCATTCCCAATGCTAACAATATGCTTTGCCAGAAGTCATGTCTGAGCAGACGAGCTGGATCCCACTTGTGCAGCAGGTCCAGTACTGGAAGCTGGCTGCTCTACCCTCCTTTTAAACTACAGTGGCCAGGACATGAAGTCAGTTGGCCTATAAGAAGGCATAAAAAGAACGTAAACATGAGAGTATATAGTTACTGTCACTTTCATGAGACTGCTTCAACAAATGTACTAACACAACTGACCACTTAAAAATCAGCATATTACACTGCCAGATATAGTCAGTTCTCCAACATCCAGTGTTGGAGAATCCAGATGTAGAATAAACTGTACTATGGATGCAGAGCCAGATCAATCTCAGCTAGGTTTATCAGTGACAGACAAGCACTACTGTTGCTCTTCCTAAGACTTTGAGTCAGACATTGTGCTCTGCAAAGCAAATCTTGAGGCCAAATAGCATCAACTGCAAGACCACAGTCTCTGATGTTATTTCAGTAGTAAGAGCAGACGTTTTTATTTAGACACATCTGTTTACTTATCTACTGGAACACTTCACCATAACCAATGTAGAATTAGGCTTCCAAATATTCCTATAGAATATATATATATATAAAATATATACAATTCTATAAAAAATGAACAAATGTCTAAAAACAATTTCACAGATATTTAACTTTCCTACAGAGTAAAGCTAAACTCAGTGAATGTCTTGTCATAGAAAAATCAAAAATGTGCCAGTGTTTGACAGGTGGAAGACAAGAAAATAATTTAGGATGAACCAATCCTTAACATTATTTGTCTGGACTTCTGCATGCTATAGAAAAGAGAGATGAACTACAGTTCACAACCAAATCAACTAGAAGCAAGAGTTTACAGAGGTTTTCAAATGTTCTCTTTGATTTGTAGTTGCAAGCCACAGAGAGTAAGTATTTGAAGGACACCACAGACTCCCAGTTAAGAAAAACAAGCAGCAAGGGACACGCAATATGTACTGCTTTTCCGATGTCAGTTAGTTCTTCCCATTTTTTTCTACAGACCACAATAAACATAAAGAATACAAACACGTTTGTCAAGGAGCTACTTATACTATGTGATTAATCATTTGACTCCTTATTTCAAAGAAGAATGCAACATTATGGGGCTGGACTAGCAAGTTCTTATTTGCAGTTTCATTAGAACTAAAACTCAGATGCCAGCACACATTGTGGTAACATGTGTTACATGTTTCTGCCTTATGCCTCAACATAATGCTCAAAATACTCAATTTTCTTGAACTGTTTGCATGTTTCACTCAGAAACATAGTCCATGCCATAATGATAATGAATGCATTTTGTTTGGCTACAGTAACTATAGTTGAATCCAAGCTCAAGTAAAACATTTAAATAACAAAAAAATCAGAACTGCTGCAGGACAATTCAGTCAAGCACTTGTCTAATCATGTACTGTTGTTTCTGCCCAAAAAAATACTTCTTTGAAGCTTTAACTCACACATCTCTTTCCCACAAACATCCTGAAAGATGGCACTATAGATAGCACCTACAGGCCCTGGACTATTTACTTGCTCAGTTTATGCCAGGCAAAATGTGCCTGTAGTAAAAGAGGCTTAACAAAGTGAATGTCTGGTATATGGAACAGTATGCTTACTAAAGCTCAGCAAAACCTCCAAGAAAAAGGCCATTGATCTACAGCTTCCTCAGGTTGGGCTAACAATGCCAAACTCTATCTCTCTGATTAAAACAGTTACAGTAACTTTCATATAAACACTAAGCACTGTCTCAATCAACAAAAGTAACCAAGCATGAAACACTAATATTAAAAAGCCATTTAGTTTCTGGATTGCTTTGGTTATTAGCACACCATAACACATAGCAACACCATGGGAAGCACAGCTATTGCAGACAACCTACGCAAAGGCAGAGGGTTGGGTTTTTTTAAGCCAGATACTACACATACTCATGTTTTGGGGGTTTATTTGTTTGTTTGGTTTGTTTCAGTTTAGGGTTTCTTTTTGTTTTGTTTTACCACTCCCCAATCCTTTTAATAGTGATAATTCCAGTAAGGCTATCCATAAGGCTATTCCTAAGGCAGGTTCTGAAAGCAGTTTTAGGAATTAGGAACTGAAGCCAACAAACCCACTTAGAAATTAAATGAAATATTTTAATGGAATTTTATTTGTACAGTTAAGCTTCTGCTGAAGAAATTTTTAAAATAATTAGGACATCCTCTCATATTCTTTGGCAAAATAGGAACCATTGCACCTAGCCGAGCATGACATTGACTCGGAGACTTTCACAGAGTGATTGGCCATTGCAATGGGCTGCCCGGGGAGGTGGCGGAGTCACCATCTCGGGAGTGTTTAAAAGGAGGCTGGATGAGGAACTTAGTGCCATAGTTTAGTTAATTAGAAGGGTTAGGTGATCGGTTGGACTTGATGATCTCAGAGGTCTTTTCCGACCTGGTTAATCCTGTGATTCTGTGACACGTGATCATTTATATCTTTATATAACAATTTCACTTAACATCTTTTCAACTATATGAGTGCACCAGTAGGCTTGACAAATATTAAACCGGTTTTCTTGGAATTGTCTTTGCTCCCCTCTGTTAGTCTGCACCATACTGAGCATTTTTTCACACTTACATTTACTGCAATGGCAAGAAATAGTTCTCAGCCATTTATTTTTTTCCATCAGCAGTCAGCAAGAAAGCATAGGCAAAATTCCGTCCCTACCTCATCCTACTTTTCATTTTTAGATCCTGTTACATACAGCTCACAGACTAGCTTTTACTTTGGATTCCTGACATAGCATGTTCCTTTCACTAACACTTTAAGTATTACTAATGAGATAAAAACACTTCAGGTAAGAAGGACACAAAGTCTTTTATCTAGTCCTCAAACACAACACTATTGTGAGAATTACTGGATTCCATTTTCTTATCTTTATAAATATTTGGAGTGGATTCTCTGACTCACGCTTGAAAGCTATCTCTGCAAAGAAATAACATTCTTTTAGCTGTGTAAAAGAAACACGTTAATCAATGTTAGTGGAAGAATTCTACCTGTAGATTTTTTAAATTATACATTTCAATACAACTGCTTCATTTGTAAGAAGCATTATGGGAAACTCAGCCACACAACTGCCAGGTGCTTTGCTGACACTTCTGAAACAAAGAGGCTAGCTTCCAATAAATATCCTGGAAAGGACACATTGCAAGCTATATTAATGATCATCGCAGACTATAAGGAATGTATGTCTCAGCTTTCATTAGAGTTTAATGACGCAAAAGACCTGGATCAGGTTTACTCATAAGGTGACAAGATCACCAAAATTTGGGCTGCAGTGACTCCAAGGCATGCTCCACTGAATATCTAAAAAGATCCACTTTTTAAGGTCAGACAAGACATAAAAAAAGTTTTAACTTTACCATTTCTTTATTTGTATATGCTCTTTCTACTTCCAAATACCCTTCTGTACCAATAATATGAATACAATTGGTTTACAGATCATTTTGACTGATGACCAAAAATATAACTTATGAAATGGAGAAGACTTGATGTATCCCTGATAAAAGATAGCTATAGAGAAGCATGTTTCACCACTAAAGTGAACACACATACTGCCTATGAATCTGCCCATCATAGGCTCATTTGCACTGTTGTGAATTCTGGCACAGAAAAGCTTGAAAGGCTAAGGTCTATGCCAATCAGCCTAAAACACTATACATTAAGATGCAAAATGATATATAAAACTGAATAAAAGGAAGACATCAGTAACCAGATGTAGTGTATAGCAAATCCCTTTCTTTTTCCCCTCCCACCCAAAACGACACATTGCAGACTGTCCTGGTATCCGCAGGACACAAATTCAAAGGACAGTGCTCCAATTCACCAACAGATTTTGCAGGCAACCTGTACCAGGTCTTACTTTTGGCTGGGAAGGTTACTGGCTGTGTTGGGCTCAGCTATCATTTCGGCTACATTATCTCAGCAGCACTGACAGCGAGCTAACACGACCAGCACCGCTTCTGAGGAAACTTCACAAAGATGGGTAGTTAGAACCTTAGCAAAGCTTTGGGTCTGGCGGGTGAAACAGCAGCCACAAAACTGTCAATAAAAGAAAACAGAGAGTTAATTCTAGGCAGCTCCCTCAATGCAAATCCAAGTCGCAGCAAGGCATGCAACTGCAAGAAATAATCTCATTCATAGATAGAAGAATTCGGAGGCGGGATTGCCGCACCCGGCAGAAGCCCTGACAGGGCGGCGCGCACAAAGCCACGGGCCGTCAGCCAGCCGCCCGGGATCGTACGGCCCATTTATCCTTCTCTCACTCGGATAGGCACCCACACCGCTGGCGGCACTGCGCCCCGTGCGTCCCGCACAGGCGGGCCGCCTCGGGGGCATCGCCGCTGCAGCTGCTGCCGCTGCTGCTGTTGCTGCTGCGAGGTAACGCAACGCGCGGTGGCGGCAGTGTGGCCCAGGACACGCGGGACCCTCGCCCACCCTACCTCCCCGTCCAAACACGCAAAAAGACGCACAGCTTCGGGCTGGCCACGGTCGCGTCAAAGTAGGCAGCGAGGCGCGGCCCAGGGGGCGGCGGGACGAAAGGCGCGCGACTGTGCGCGCGCGTTGCTCAGGACCCGCCACTCACCTGCCCGGGGGAAGCGCTCCTCAGGCCCGAGCGCGCGCCGACACCGCCCTCTCCGACTTCCCCCTCCCTCCTGGGCGCCCGAGCCCTTGCTGCATCAGCCTAGGACCCGGCTCCGGCCCAGCGTCAATCACGGCTGTCCCCCGGACGCTATTCGGCCTATCAGCGGCGGGAATCGTTGTCACGTGAACCATCACTGCAGGCTGGCGGCCTGCCGGCGCCGTGGGGCTTCCGTAGCGGCTAGGGCGAGGGCGGAAGAACGCGTCTCGTAACGGTCCCTCCCCGCTGCCCTACCCGGGAGGAGGGGGAGCAGGCGGTGGCGAGGGTGAGGCTCTGTCCTGTCAACTGCCGTGCGATGGGGCCCTGCCGCCTTTCACAGTCGCTTCTGCTGCGGTGCCACCGGGTGGCGGCATCTCTCGGTGCGGCCCGGTCCGCCCGCGGACTCAGCGCATCTGTTCGCCTGCGAGCTCCCCAGCGGCCGCCGGGCAGGGGGCAGCCACCGCTGGTGGACGGCAGAAGGGAGTGGAAGAGGCTGGCGGGCGCCGGCGGGGATAAAGATGAAGAGGAGGAGGAGAAGGAAGATGAAGTTGATGAAGCGGAGCTAGAGGAGCTTTTGGGCCCCTCTCCGGTGGCCCTGGGGCCTGGCGCTCAGCGCGTGGTCGTCGTGCACCCGGATGTCAAGTGGGGCCCGAAGAAATCGCTACTCACGAAGGGTGTGTGGCTGTACCAGGGTAGGGTGGGTGTACGGGCTCCGCCGACTGCAGGACCGGTTATGCCCTCGCCGATCTTCCCAGCCAGGCGTCCACTTTCCCAGTTTCCTTCTGTTGTAGAGCTCTATGGTCACGTCTAGGGAATTCGTGACGGTAGTGTGAAGTAGACCTGTTATTTCAGTGGTAAGACTGGAACGTTGTCTCCGTCAACTAACAAAATACAAACTCGAAGAAAAGCTGTAGCTCACAGTTTTCTTTGGTAACTTTAAAAGGCAACGCACTCTCAGCATTGGCAGATCTGTGCTTTGACTTTTGCATGACACAAACATTGAGTCTTGGAGAGGAAAACAACTTGTTGTCTAGAATGTCGAGGTTGCTTGACGGAAACAACCGAGTTTCCTCTTTATTAGTAGAATGTTAACGGCCCTCAGTTGTCAACCGTGCTGGCTGTCGCAGCAGACGGGAGTCCTTTGGCCTTAGGCTTGCCTAGAAGTTTGCTGAAGAGCAAGAGTACTCTTTACAAGAGAGCAATGAGGTCTTACGCAAGTCCTCTTACGTACTTGATGGTGCTTTTATGCCGTTACTTGACAATGCAGTCACCAATAATTCCTGTATAAGAGCCTTATTTAGTATTGTTATTCTTAGACTTCTCTCAGAAATCCTTGTAGCTAGCTACTGTATACACATTAATCATAGCACAGTTCAGTGTGTGTTTTAACTTGATTTGATGCTTCTCCAAACACTTCACTGCATACAAAGTTGCCACGCTGCAGAATAAAATTTGCAACCTTTTCAAAGTTTACATAAGCACTCACATTTGACAACTGAAAAATAAATTATATGTGAAGGGATCTTTCTGTTCAGACATACAGAAGAATAGCAGTGATCCCTTTCATTTATTTAGGCCCTCCAGATCGAAGAGACTGAAGTTTGAACAAATGTTTTCGAATGATTGATGAAACACCACAGGTAGAACAGGAAATCTACATTTTGCAAGAAACGCTAACAGTATGATGAGAAAGTGGATCTTGGCTATCTTTTAAAATGTATTGTCTTTTGGAATAAGGTAACCTATTTAATATATAAATTACATTTTACTGTCTAGAGGAACTTGACAAATGTGTTAGGAAAAGAGGAAATGTTTGGCAAATCAAAAGCAGATGTAATCTAATGTGCCTGTCTAGTCTTCATGATTTCACAAAGTCCTCAGAAATCAGTGCTTTGCCGTGTAATTGTTTTTTAAAAGCCCAAAGGGACTAATAAATCAGAGTACACAACTGGAATCTGCTGGTTTTAATAACTCATAAGTCAGCCTAAGTCCTTTATGAATAAGTAGCAGTGAAGTTAACAACAAGATTACTGTATTTGTAATTCTTTAAATAATCCTGCAAAACCCCAAACAATTAACCACATGCTGCTTATCTGAAGTAACAATTTATTTTCTAGCGAGTTATTCCTTTCACTTGTTGAGGCAAATAGCTTGATGTTTTGCTGACAATACAGTCAAAAATTATTTCTAATCAACAACCGTGGAAATAATTTGTACTGACAGAAAGATGCTTTCTGTGATATAATTGCATCAAACTAGAAGTTTAATTACTCTAATTAGAGTTAAGACATTTTCCTCCTTGTGCTAGAGGTTAAAATATCTACCCTACTGGAATTTCAATGTATCTTAGTCTTTCCTTGTTCATGCACATACTGTAGTTATTTGAAATAATGAGGAAGGTTACGATGGTATATTATAATCTCTTTTTCTCTTTTTTTTTCTGCATTTCTAAAGCTGAACTACAGATTGCTGAAGCCGTTGCTCTTGTTGATACTCTTCAGAACTGGACACTTTTAGATAAAATAATTGTTCCTACCAAAAATCCTGACAAGAAGTTTGTTTTTGGCAAAGGAAACTTTCAGGTTTTGACAGGTAAGGGCTGAGATTTTTCAGCACTGCATCATTCTAAATGGAAGATTTGTGCAGATGAACTGCCAAAGGATATATATGAAAGCGGAAAAATGGGAGAATGTTGTTTATACATCGTGCACGTTTGCACATAAATTTCAGAGGATTTTTTTAAGGTTACAGAAGCAACACAATGGAAATAACTCTTGCTTACTGAAAATGTAAGGCAACTTAAATCCCTATATTTATGTGATTGACATAAGTGAAACTGGCTGTCCTTGACATACTAAACGAGTGCAATTACAACTACTGTCAACAAAGATTGTGGTCCCGTTTGATCTTTTATGAGCATTCTCAGTGAAAAATGTTTTTATAATTCTGTACATTTTTAAAAGACAATTGACATTTAACACTGTATTTTACAATGGTTATCCATCTTTTAGAAAAGATTAGAAAATTGCCCCATGTGACAGCTGTCTTCTTGAATGTGGAAAGAATGTCTTCAGTAACAAAGGTAATTGCATATTTCAAATTGTATTCTTTACATCCATATTGTTTGGAAGCTATTGTTGTTCTGAGAAACAGGGTCAGTTATGACTGAATTTGCAAATGTTAATGTATGAAGCCACTTGGACCTGAGTTCTGTTGAAAGGAAGCCTAACTCCTATTGCATTTGTCCAGTTGACATATGTGTTTCCAATGCTTATTCATGATGTTTTTCAGCAGCCTAACAGCCATTAAATATAGACTCTGGTCCTAAATTTGTCACTGGCCTTGCTTAAAATGTTGGGAAAGTTACTCAAGGTCTTTTTCACGAAGTGGAGGTGATAACATAGCTTTTGTTATGAAGAATGTGAACATTAGCTATATGCAGAAGTTTCTGTGCCTATATAGATAATGTATTTATTTTCCTATAGTTCTCTGGATGCTGTATTGTCTTTTGAATATGAGATGTAAATTTAGAGCAAGGTTATATTCAAATGTTTAAAATATTTGAACTTTCATTCCTAATGCTTAAATAGAAAGTATTTTAAATGGCTAGACTATGTTGAGGGGAGGAGGATGCTTCACTTGATTTTTAACTATGGCAATAAAAAAACTGGTGTGTGAACTATACATGCTCTTTTTTTAAAATCCTTCAACAAACTGACATAAATACTTTTAAAGTTTTTTACATGTACAGCACTGTGCAGGTTATAAAGCACATGCAAATTCTGCAAGCAAACCTTCATATTTTGCTGATAGTTTTCAAAGTTTCCCTGATTATGAAAAGTACGGATACAGTAGATATCTCTAATAGCTATATTAAGCACTTTATTTTATTGATGAAATAGAAGTTGAAATAGTATCATTTCATTTTCCTAGTTTTTATTCCTTAATTTATCATATGTGTTCTTTTAGTACTGGATTTGCTTTAAAAAATAGTACTTTTGTAAGTCTAGATCTTAAGAGCAATATAACAGAGTATATTCAAGAAAGTGTTTTAGAACATGTATAAAACACAGGCAGTCTGGATTTTAGAGATGGCAGGTATACTGCATGCTTTACATTTCTTTCTGTTTTGTAAATCTCTTTTCTATTTTTTTTTTCTGTGTTGTGCCTATCCTTTCGCATTCCAGCATTTCATAATTATGTTTTTACAAGGACTTAGATTCTTAATTCTGAGATATGCTATAAGAGCTGTGTGTCAGAATCCATTAAGGGTTTTGGCTGAATTTGATGGACCTTGGACA
>VWYK01107144.1:0-10217 GCA_013399775.1 Semnornis frantzii | reverse complement strand
GCCCCTGCTGTGCCCCTGCTGCTGCTGTCAGAGCCAGGGCTGGCCTTTGTCGTTAGGGGTGCAGCAAAGCTTGGGGTGGTTTCAGCCTGGCTTCTGCAGAAGTTGGGTTTCTAAACAGACACTGACTCTGCAGAACAGCTCTGAAAATTGCTTCCCTGCAAGCACTCCATGCAGCACTTGGACTCCCCCAAACCAATGGGACTCTGATTGCCTCCCTGGCAGGTAAGGAGCAGGAAGGCTCCCATGGCGTAAGGGAACGGCCGCCAGAGGAAGTTGCAGCCCGGCTGGCCCAGCAAGACAGAGAGGAGCAGGAGAAGGTAGCAGGTGAGTGTGCCCTGAGGGCTGCCCTGTCCCTGCTGTGCCACAGCAGAGCTGGCTCTGGAGTTTCCAGTGTTTGCACATCTCTTGTCCCAGTGGTGTTGGCAGAATGAGTGCCCTTGAAGCTGCTTCCCCCCACTCAGAAGTTAAAAAGTGATGGAACATTGTGGCCTGGAAGGGACCTCCAAGGTCTCCAGTCCACCTCCCTGTGTGGGCAGGGGCAGGCTAGGCTAGACCAGACTAGCCTGGGCTGTTGGAGTTGGAAGGGCCCTGCAGCAGTCTGCTCAGCTCCTGACCAAATCAAAGCATTGTGCAAGCACTGAAGCACTGAGGGGCTTGGGGCATGGCCCATGCCTTGAGGAAGCCTGTCCCTGTGCCCACCCACCCTCTAAAAGTACCAGTGCTGTTTCTTCTGCAGGAAGGCTGCTCAGGGTGTGCTCCCCTCTGGGTCTGAAGCTCTCCAAGGGTGGATGTTCCCCTCTGAGCAGTTTGCCACTGCCTGTGGTGCACTTCTTGATACTTGCAACTAGTTTCTCCTCTTGGCACTTGGCCTGTTGCTCTGGGCACTTGTGGGAAGTTCAGTCTCTTCTGTAACAGCCCTTTGGTGCAGAGGGCATTACTGCAGGTGCCCCTGGAGCCTGGCTTCAGGCTGGCAGAGACCCAGACCCTCAGCCCCTGGTCTGGCACTCCTAAGCGTCTCGGTGCCTCTGCACTCTTCTGCCCCAGTTTGTTTGTACCTCTCTTACCCTGAGGCTCTCAGTGAGACCTGCTGTGCCAGTGAGAGTAAAGCTTCCCTTCCCCTGGAGGCTGTGCTCTTGTCCCACACAGCCCTTTTTGCAGTCAGGGCTTGTTGCAGCCAGAGCATGCTGCTGACCCACCTTCGTGATGCCACCTGAGATCCTCACCTCCTTGTCTGCAGAGCTGCTGCCTTGGCTCCTTCTGTAGTGGTTTAAGGACAGTGGGAAGAGTTGCCTGCAGGTTCTGGATTGGCAGCTAAGACCATTCCTGTTTAGGGTTCAGACTCACACCTGAGACTCCAGCTGTGTTACTGAAAGGTCCTGTGGCTTTTGCTGTCCCCAAGGGTTACCTGTGTTCTCCTGGTGTCTTCCTCCAGACAGTGAGCTTTGCTTCCCCCTCCTCCTCCACTTCATTTCTTAGTCATTGCAGCACAACTGTTTGGATTGGGAGTTTTGGGTCCTTTCCTGGGCTGCCCCAGGGGAGGCCAGAAAACCAGAGAAATGTTTGCTTGCTTTAGGAGGTGGTGTTTTGCTGTCTCTGGCTGCCTTCTGAAAGCTCACCCACCTCAAACTGCAGGTTGCCTGTGATGGTAGAAAGCTTCCATGTTGTGCTCCAGACAGTGAGGGTGAGGGTGGGAGACCAACCTCTTGGAGAGTGTGTGGGTGCTGAAGGCCTGGGGCTGACTGCAGTGGCCCTGCCGACCCTGGTGGCAAGGGAAGGAGGCTCTGAAGGTGGACAGGCTGGAGGCACTGGCTGCAGGGCTGCTGGGCACAAACTGCCTTTGAAGTGAAGCTCTTGGACTCAGGAGCTTGGCAGGGCTGAGGCCACAGGCTGGAGGTGCTCCAGTCTGCTGTGGTAGCTCCTCTCTAGCACTAGGGAGAGGCTGGTGGTGCTGGCAGAGCCTGGTGCAGCCTGCTCTGCCTGCCCTGGCACCTCCTGCTGCTCCAGTCTGCTGTGGTAGCTCCTCTCTAGCACTAGGGAGAGGCTGGTGGTGCTGGCAGAGCCTGGTGCAGCCTGCTCTGCCTGCCCTGGCACCTCCTGCTGCCCTGCATGTGCCAGAGCTGACCACACTCGGACATCCTCTGAGACCTTTGGTCCTCAGCCCTGGGCTGCTGTTGCACAGGAGGCTTGAGAAGGCTGCAGGAGCCTGCAGCAGAGGTGCTGGTTGTGGTCTGCTGCTGCCTGCTTCTGTTCAGACTTTGCTGTAGAAGAGCAGCACAAACAGAAGGGAGAGGCTTGCCATTAGGTGTTGGCTTCAGCCCAGGAGTGTTTTGGTGGTGAAGGGCTGAAAGCCAGAGGACAGGTGGATGTTCTTAGCATTGCTCAGAGACAAAGGGCTGAGTGCAGGAGGGCCTGAGGAACCATTCTTGCTTTGGCTCCTGCCTGAATCATTAACAGCTCCTCTGTGCTTCTGTGCCACTAGAAATAAGTCATTGGGTCACCACCTAGAGAGAAGAGCTCTGCCTTTGGAGTGTCTGCTCCTGGTGGGATCAGGTGGAAGGTAACCACTGCTTGAAGTGCACCTCCCTGCAGAACCAGAGGCTTGCACCTCAGTGCTCCCCTAGATAAGGAGCACCTGCAGATGACCTTTCTTCTGCAGGCTGCAAGCCCTGGAATGACCAACTCTGCTGGGTCACAAAAAGTACCAGAGGCAGGTGCAGAGGACACGCTGTGTCCTTACACTAATTCTCTTCTCTTCATAGTTTCATTCAGTTAATTTCTCCTCCAGCCCTTGCAGCAGCCCTAGAAGGAGCCCTGAGCACGACAGCTCGGATCACCCTGCAGGCCATCACTGCCCAGGAGGCTGCTGTGCAGGCAGTGAATGCTCACTCCCAGATACTGAAGGAGGCCATGGACAATTCTGAGGTAGGCTGCACAAGCAGAGACTTTGGGTTTTCACTGCACTCAGTAAAGCTCAGAATCTCACAACTGAAAATCAAGCTGGAAACTTTCCTTGCAACATCTTTTTTAAACTCCTCTTCCCCCCTGTGAAATCACAGAAGCCAGAGTGCCAGGCTGGGAGGGACCCCAAGGGGCATCTGCTGCAGCCCTCCTGGGGGAGCCTCAGGAAGCCTGGCAGGCTGAGGCTGCAGACTGCCCCATGCAGGGCACTCCTCTGCTTCCCTTGGGAGCTGACTCCAGTGTCTGACTGTGCTCATGGGGGAACTTTTTCCTCTGGAGTGCAGTGGGGATGGCCCCAGCAGCCCTTCTCTTTGCCATGGCACTCCTGGTACCAGGGGAGTCTCCATCCTCCTGGTACCCACCCTTGATGTGCTGCTCCATGGTGGTAAGGCCTGCCCTGAGCCTTCTCTTCTGGAGGCTGAACAAAGCCAGCTCACAGCCTTTCCTCCTGGCAGGTAAAGTGTGGTGAGGTTGAATACTGCAGTTTGCTTTTGAATTTTAAGAAGTTTTCCCAACTTACTGCCTTTTGCAAGAAGCTCAAGTGTCTTGATGTTCTTCATGCTGTATTTTAGTTCACTGCATCTTAATTCTCAGCCATGTTTTCACCTGGGTGTAGTTATGGTGTCTTGCTGTCCACCCTGGGAATTCCACTGAGCCAATTCTCTTTGCCAGACTCCTCCTGCTGGATTGTGGCTTCTTGTCTGAAAGGAGCAGGGGATCACAGAGTCACAGCATGGGCTGGGCTGGAAGGGACCTCCCAAGCTCCCCCAGCCCAAGCCCTGCACTCAGCAGGGACATCCTCCACTAGAGCAGGTTGCCCACAGCCCTGTCCAGCCTCACCTGCAATATCTCCAGGGCTGGGGCCTCAGCCACCTCCCTGGGCAACCTGTGGCAGGGTTCCAGCAGCCTCCTGGTGCAGGACTTGTTCCTCACAGCCAATCTCAATCTGCTCTGCTCTAGGTTGAAGCCATTGCCCAGGGTCCTCTCCAGGCTGCACACCCCCAGCACCCTCAGCCTGTCCTCACAGCTGAGGTGCTCAAGCTCCCTGGTCATTTTCCTGCCCTCTGCTGGGCCTGCTCCATCAGTCCATGAGCAATACCAGCTTGTGGTTCAGGTGTGCCAGTGCTGGGGCCTGTGTGGGACTCTGCTTCCTCTTCCCCTCTGGAGCAGACAGTACCATGCAGTGGTTAGTCAGAGGGAGGTATCTGGGCAGCTAGGCAAACATTTGAGTTTAATCTTGCTAAAACCCAGAGTCCTGTGAGCTTGCTTTTAAACTTGCCTTAAAGTGAAGCAGCTCTCAAGTGTTACTGTACTGAGCATCAAGCTTAGAAGCAGTTTGGAAGTATGAGAGTAGCAGGTGTAGAAGATGGCAGCATCCAGAGCTCCTCACAGCAGCTGTCGTGGTGCAGAAATGCCCTGCAGGGGTACAGCAGCACCCAGCCAGGCTGTGGGGAAAGTCCTTGGCCAGGCTGAGGGAGGTGGGCAGCAAGATGTGGGCCTCTGCAGGCTTCCCCTTGTCTGCTGGCTCTCCCTGGTGATTGCAGTGACCCCAGTCTGTGCTCCACAGGATGCTGGGGAGAAGAAGTCATCCCAGTGGCGCACGCTGGAGGAAGCCCTGAAGGACCGGAGGAGAGCAGTGGATGAAGCTGCTGATGCCCTTCTGAAAGCCAAGTGAGTGCCCCGGGTCAGAAGTGAGTCAGTGCCACCCACAGGAGGGCTGGCAGGCAGCAGCTGGCCCTGTGGCAAGTGCACAGTCAGCTGTGCTGACAGGAAGCAAAGGTGTCTGGTTAGGGTTAGGGTGCCAGGCTGAAAGAAGGCTTCACACACTCATGAACTTCAGTTTCCAGTGGGTGCACCTTGGGTGCCTGTTCCCACGGTCCTGTCTGTGCCAGAGGGTTTGGAACAGCCTCAGTCTTCCCTCCAGGCAATCCTTCAGCTCCTTAGTGCCTCAGTGAAGTGTGGCTGAATTCAGGTGAGATTGACAAGTGTCAGCCCAGGATCTTTTTAGCATTGCCTTGGGATAATTTGGTCAGTATCAAACCTGCCACAAGGCCTCTCTGGGCACAGAGTCAGTGCCATCACTGCCTTCTTTTAGTTGGCATGGACAGTTGCCCCTGGCAGTGTGCTTAGGCAGTGAGCTGTTGGCAGGGCTGCTCTGAAGAGGAGGTTTATCCTGAGCACATCTTGACTGCTGCATGGAGCACTGCTGGCAGCCTGAGCTCCCCTGTGGCCTGTGCCAGGAGGGCAGCAGCAGCCTCCAAGCTGCACAGCTGCTGAGGAAGCTCCACACTCCTCTTGTCTTTGCAGTTGCTGTGCTGACTGAAAGTGGTCAGGAGGTGCAGCTGAGATCTCAAAGAATAGAAGCAGATGTCAGTCCCAGGTGCAGTGGCTTCCACTCCCTGGGGCTCTTCTGCATGCCTCTGCTTTCCTTGCTGCTTTAAAGCTTGCTTATGGCAGGAAGGTCATCAGAAAGCTCCTCTGATGGGGCTGGGTTTGGAAGGGATTGCTTTGTAGAGCCACTGAATTGCTTCCTTTGGAAAAGGCCTTTAAGACTGAGTCACCATTCTCCAGCTCTGCCAAGACTGGTGCTAACCCAAAGCCCTCAGCCTCCTTTAAACCCCGCCAGGGATGAGGATTCAGCCACCTCTGGGGAGCCTGTTCCAGTGGTTGAGAACCCTTCCAGTGAAGTTTCCTCTAAGCTCCAACTAAACCTCCCCTGGGGAAACTTGAGGCTCTTGTGGTATCACTTGTTACTTGGGAGGAGAAACCAACCTCTTCCTGGCTCCAGCCTCCTTTCAGGGAGCTGTAAAGAGCCAGGAGCCCTCCCCTCAGCCTCCTTCCCTGTGAACTAAACATCCCCAGCTCCCTCAGCTGCTCCTCAGAAGCCCTGTGCCTAGACCCTTCCCCACTATGCTGGAGGCAAGCACTGCTTTCTTAATTCCAAACCAAGAATCCATCCTCACAGAGCTCTGCACATTTTCTGCCATCCTGCTGGATCTCTGTCAGTCACCAAGCCCAAAACACTGCTGCAGGAGTAAGCCATCAGTGTTCACCTGGTAGGTGATGGGTATCTGGTTTCCAGCTCTGCCTGAGTTTGACCAATGCCAGCCCCTTTCAGTGAGCTTTTCCTCTTGAGTCCTAGCTGCACCATCACTGATCCTCACTGTGTGTGGGGCTGACTCAATGACATCTTCAGGTTTCAGGCTGTGAAGGAAACACTTCTTCAATCACAGCATCTTGGCTGTGGAGCTGGTGGATAGGAAGCAGCTGTGGAGTTTACCAGTTGTTCTTCCTGCCAGCCTCAAGTCAGCTCTGCTCTGGGGCTGTGCTGTCAGGCTGTGAGTCAGAGCTGGCCACAGCTGGCAGCTGCTTCTCTTTCAGAGAGGAGCTGGAGAAGGCAAAGGGAGTCATCGAGAAGGCCAAGAAGTCTCAGCTGGCAGGAGCCAAGCCTCACATTGTGGCTGCAGAGGAAAATCTCCACCACATGCTGGATGACTTGGACAGTGTTGTGAAGAAGGTAACACCTCCACAGCTTCTGCAGGCCTCCACTGGCACAGCCTCTGCAGGAGGGGACACTGCAGTGTGAGTTGGCCCCTACTGGAGCTGCTCTCAGATCTGGAGCTGGTGAAGCCATTCATCATGCAGGGTCTTTGTGGGAACTCGAGCTCTGTCCTGCCATTTCTCCCTGTGGGCCTCTTGGGACTCTTTCCCTTCAATCAGAAGAGGCTTTTAGCATGAGGTCAGGGAGGAGGAGCAGCACTGTGTGCTGGTGGCTTGGTGGGGAAATCACACTGCAGCACAGAATCAGGGGAAGAAGTGTGGGGGTGAAGTCTGTCTGCCTTTGCAGGACAGCTGGCAGTGCACCCAGGTGTGCTTTGAGTGAGTGCAGCCTAGCAGTGGGGAAATCTGGAGGAGAGGAGATTTGAGGAGAGGAGATTCGAGGAGAGGAGAGGAGATTCAAGGAGAGGAGAGGAGATTCAAGGAGAGGAGAGGAGATTCAAGGAGAGGAGAGGAGATTCAAGGAGAGGAGAGGAGATTCAAGGAGAGGAGAGGAGATTCAAGGAGAGGAGAGGAGATTCAAGGAGAGGAGAGGAGATTCAAGGAGAGGAGAGGAGATTCAAGGAGAGGAGAGGAGATTCAAGGAGAGGAGAGGAGATTCAAGGAGAGGAGAGGAGATTCAAGGAGAGGAGAGGAGATTCAAGGAGAGGAGAGGAGATTCAAGGAGAGGAGAGGAGATTCAAGGAGAGGAGAGGAGATTCAAGGAGAGGAGAGGAGATTCAAGGAGAGGAGAGGAGATTCAAGGAGAGGAGAGGAGATACGAGGAGAGGAGAGGAGAGGATCACACAGTGAGCTTCCTGTAGGGTGGCTGTAGGCAGAGAGGGCTGCAGATGTGTAAAGAGAGCAACTGGACATGGCCTTGGTCCTGGCTTGCTGTCTAGAGTGTGCCTGGGAGACACTCAGTAGGAGCTGCAGCAGCAAACAGCCACTGTGCAAGACAGCTTTGCTCTCCTGGGGGCTTTTGGTGCCCACAGTGCCTTTGCTTTGAGCTGCAGGGTACTGATACCTGCCTGGGCCTGGCTTGCAGTGGTGCCTGCCTCTGTTGTCAGTGCTTGCCCTGGAGAGTAACTAAGCTGGGCTTGGTTTGTTGCAGGTGCAGGCAGCCCAGTCCGAGGCTAAGATCGTGGCTCAGTACCATGAGCTGGTGGCCAAGGCTCGAGAAGAGTTCCAGAGGGAGCTTGACAGCATCACCCCTGATGTGCAGCCTGGCTGGAAGGGGCTCAGTAAGTCTCCACTGGCAGGCTTCTGTCCTGCTTGATAGGTGCCCCTGGTAGTGCTTCTGTAACTGTGGGCACTTGGCTGCGTGCCCAGTGTCCTGGTCCCCTCTGCACTGGCTGCTTTGAAGCAGTTCACCATGAAAAGAAAGATCCAAAGCAGTGCTCTGAAGTGGGACCACCTGTGCTGGATGGGAAGTTTCACCAAACACAGCTCTTGTGTGGCAGACAGCACCTGGCTGCTCAGACAGCTCTGCCCTGCCATGGTGTCCCAGGTCACTCCAGACGTGGATCTGTGCCTGCACACCACAGCCTTGTAGGAGGGATGCAGGAGCAGAGCTGAACTCCTGTTGCAGTGCTGGCTGAGCAGACAGCTGGGCCACAGCCAGTCCCAGCAGTGCCCTCTGCACACTGTGTGTGCAGCAGTGCTGGGGACAGGCTGCTGGGAGAGCTCCTGTGCTGCATCCTTGGAGCAGTTACTGCTCAAAAGCATTAATCCTCTAAAAGCCTTTTCCCAGATATTTCCAGTCAGGGTTTTACCAATAACTGCAGCAGGTGGCCTCAGACTTCTCTGTTCAGAGGGGACCATCGTGGCAGTGTCTGAGCTACAACAGATTTCTCTCCAGATGGAAAAAAATGTGCTGTTAATGGCTGCTAATGGCTGCTTCCTGCCTTGGAAACGTGGAGCACGGTCCCCAGCATGATTTTGCTGGCTCCTGAGCACACCAGGCCTCTGGAGGCTGTGGCTGGAAATAACCCCAACCAAGCATTTAAAATGAACAGAGCGTTGGCAGTTGGCTTTCGGGGTGCATTCAGGCAGCCTGGAGATGGAGCTGTGCAGGGGAAGGGGAGAACATCTTGGGCTTTGCACTCACTGCCCTCGTGAGCTTCCCTAAGGGATGCTGTGTGGCAGTGACTCCTTCGTGTCCCTGGCTCTTGCTGCTGCTTGGCAGTTTGCTTAGCTTCTGGTCTGGAAGAAGCCACAGATGTCAGACTCCAGTGTCCAGTGCCCTGTTGCACTTTTCTCTTCCAAACTCCTGTCCCTTGCTTTGGCTGAACTTCAGCATCCACCTGTGGCTTTCCAAAGGTGATCTGGCCTCCATCTCCTCTGTACTTGGCATACTGTTCTTGCTGAGCTCCTGGAGACCTGGGCTGCTGCTGAAGTCACTGTGCATAAGCAGCTCTTAGCTTTCTGTGCACTCCTGCATGAGTGACTTGCTGCAGTGACCCTGCATTAACTTTTGCACCCTCTCCTCTTTCTGTTGCAGAGATAACTGACCTAGGTGAGTTCCTGTGCCTTGTGGATGCCATCTCTCCTCTGTCCTTTGTATGTTTGTGTGGCATACCAATGGAGGGGTGAAATGTTGCACTTCTGAATCACTTCAGTCTGAGGTTTGCTCTGGGATCCTTTCCACTCATTTTGCATGGCCAGCTCAAAGCAGACTCTGTCTGGCAGCACTCTCTCCAGGTCAGTGTGGTTGTGGCTCCTGAAAGCCAGGATTCCATTTCCCTCGTGAACTGAAGGCAGTTGTGTGCTGCTGGGCTTCCAGTGAGGAGCAGCTGAAGCTGAGTGCTGCTGTTTGTCTGGAAGCTCACAACAGCCCTGGCAGGATAGGTGCTGTGTCCCTAGCACTAGGGCTGGGTGTGGTGAGCTTGCAAAGCCACAGGGCTGCTCTGAGCTGGGTCACCAGGGCCAGGGCTGTCACTTGGAGGGACTGGCTCCTGTGTTTCATCTCTCTGGCTGAGCTCAGGGCTGTTGAGGAGCCTTTTGGTTCTGAGGCTGATGATGATTTGTTTTCCTCCTTTGGTCCAGTGCAACGAAAGCAGTAAAACCTGCTCTGTTCCTAGCAGTGCAGCAGCTGAGCTTGGTGCTGCTGCCTGGCTGCCCTGCCCTGAGCCCTGCTGCTCTGCTGCTGCCTGCAGGCCTGTGGAGTTTCACTGACTCTGCCCAGGAGCCCCTGGTGTCTCCATGCTGGCACTGCAGCTGGCAGGGCGAAACGCAGAGCCTGAGCCATGTTTGGGGCATCCCCCTACGAATGCTGCAGGCACAGCTCATCCCCTGCTCTCCCACGAGAGCTGCAGTGGCCCTGCTGCTCCTGGGGCAGCCAAACCTGAAAGGTGCCAGTTGGCAGAACCTGCAGTTGGTATGGAGGACCACTGAAGAGAGGATGGGATTGTGGCTGGCACAGTTCTGGCTGTAGGGTTAGACCCAGCACCAGGGCTGCTGTGCACTGTCGCCCGGAGCGGTGACACCAAGGGGCAGGCAGAGATGGCAGCAGCTGCTCAGCTCTGACAGGGCTGGGGGGAGGGAGGGGCAGCTGAGAACCGTTTCACAGCTTGGACCAAGTGCTTGCCTGGTAGGCATGGCTCAGGAGGTGGCATGGGCTGGCTGCCAGCTCAGGCTGGGGCCTTGCAGTATTCAGGACCTTTCCATGAGGCAGCCAGCCGGGGCTGCAGAGTGCTGGCATGGGAGATGAGTGGGCAGCA
>VWYK01107139.1:0-17605 GCA_013399775.1 Semnornis frantzii | reverse complement strand
GGAATGTGTCTGAACCAGCATAGTGCTGTGTTTCTCAAAGGTCTAGCTAACTGGCTTGTCTGTCCTGAATTTTAGCAAATCAAAGACATTTGTTAAAATAGACAATGAAATTAATGAGGAAAAAAAGAAGTATTCCTTTTATTGTTCTTACAGCCATGTGGATTGCAAAGTCTTGGTGCTGATGCCCAAGTTTCTCATGTGAAAGACTCCAATAAGCATTTCCCAAATTAAATTTGGACTGTACCACATGGCAGAAATCAGGTTGCCTAGAAAAGTTGTGAGGTCTCCGTCCTTGGAAGTATTAAGGTTCAGACTGGATAAGCAGCTGAACAATCCAGTCTGGCCTTAGAGCTGTTCCTACTTCAAGCAGGAAGTCTAAAATCATTCCTGATTATATTTAAGACAACCCCGCATCTTGGTTTAATATTTTCCATTATCAAAGACTTTGCTTCACAAAAAACCTAACATTGTTGTCTTACCTCCAACCAGAGAACAGAATACTGAGCTTGTCTGCCAGGATTCTTTTCAGAAATGATCTGGCTATAATTTAAACCCCAAGTCTTAGGCTGTAAACTACACCTGGGTATGAGATTTTTAAATTACTCTTAATAATAAATTTCAGAGGAAAATATTACCCTGCATGTCTTTCAGTGTGGCTCCTAAAGTCATAAATTTAACTGCTCACACAGACTTCAACTGCAAGCTCAACTGAACGGAGCAGGGGTTTAAAGAGTTTGAATAGTATGTGATTCCATTTAGTTTAGCCATGGGAAAAGATGCTCCTGAAAGAAACCCAACTTTATTCTAAAGTTTGGTGGTTCGTTTGGGTTGGGTTTTTTTTGTTTTTTTAATTTGTCCTTCAAATGATTATGAATGAACAAAATCCCCATTACCTCTAGTGTGAGCTATTTGCAGTCCACATGTCAGAGGCACTGACACATGGTTCAAGTTCTCGAGAGGAGACTTGTTGCTGGGTAATGCAGTGTACGCAGTTCTGAGCCACAAGCAATGAGTCCTGTGTTTCACAGTGATTCATTGTGTCACTTTGTCTGTGTAAGCACTAATGATACCGGGAGACCTGCGGTAGAACTTGGACACCAAGTTTAAGCAATGTCTTCTTATAAAGGGTCAGCTATGCTGAGCTCTTCTCTATTGTTATGACCATCTCTCCTAAATAAGCAATTTCATTATCTGAGTGATCTCTCTAGGGAGATTTTGCAACATGTTTCTGCTCCAAAACCAAAACGGCCTGACGTGAGACTGAGTTAATGATTTACAGCAGATGCTGTGTCAGATTTAAGTGGGCTTAACATTGCCAAAGCTGTATCAAATCAGCCATTGATGAGCTTAGTGTAACATCACACTGATTTAGGCAAACTAGAGTGGTGACAAGACAGAATATTTCATGCCATTTACTGGATGTATCTGGGTAAATTTATCAAATTTATGGTTCTGGACCTATGTGACTGAAATATCTCAGTCTGTTACCACTTTTGGAAAAGAAACTTGGTTTTCACATTACCTAAAGCTGGATACTATGACAGAGTCAAAAGAATAACAGTGTTCAACATGGAGAATTTGGCATTATGGAAGTAGTCTGTTCCTCAGTTAAGCCACAAGTTTCCTTCATGACTCCAGGCAAATTGCATCATGTTTCCATGCCTAGTATACAGGGATTTTCTGAGGATCAGTGTTTCATTGATACTTTGATGCTACCTACCTGAGGGCTGATTTTGATCAGCTTTCTTTGCCTTGTATAAATCCTTTAGATTTGTGTTGCTCCTGATATGTATTAAAAAAAATTAAACAAAATATCATGGGGATGGGTGAGCTCTATGGTAGATATATGTAGAAGAACAACAGCAATAGCATTACACCACGAGAGGCCTAAAAATAACTGCCATGGTGGTTTTATTCCTCCAAACATCCGTGCACATGCTGTGTACTGTAACCTCATGCACTGCTGGAAAGTGACAAAGCAAATACTTAGAGACACATTATGTCTCGGTTGTGGGATTTCACGAGGCAGGAAATTATAAAATCTGCAGTTATTTTATTTCCAGAAAGCCCCACCCACAACTTTATATAAAGTTGGTTAGTTTCAGGTTTGGAAATTTGTTTGGGAAAATCTTTCACAAGGATGCTTATAGAAAATTTAGTAATTCAGGAAAATCAGAAAGCTTGGAAAGGTTTGCTATAAAAATGTTTTGCCAGACTTACAAATAAAGGCAGCCTAGGGAACGTCTGTGCTACTCACTGCAGTGGAGTAGGAATTTGGAGATGGTCCCTTGGCTCCTTGTCGGCAGTCTTGCAGCAGTGCCTTGAAGTGCAAATCGTGGGGTAGCACAGGGTAAAGCTCAGGCTGCTCGGCGTACCCACGGTTACGGCAGAGGCAGGTCCCTTCAACAGGCAGGCAAGATCTGACGGTCGAGAGCGGAGTCTGTGCTTTCTCATCACCATTCTTGCAGATGCCCCTCAAGGACGGACTCAAGGACCGACTTCAGGTCTAAGTCGAGGTCCGAGTCCAAGTCTGACGCTGGCTGGACCGCCGCTGGCAGTCCGTGGCTAGCAGTCCGTGGCTGGCAGTCTCCAGCAGTCTGCTCCAAGTCTGCTCCTTTTCTGCCTCTTTTCTTAGTGCTTCCTTAGCTTTTCGTGCTCCAAGTGCTTCCTTAGTGCTTCCTTTTTGCTTCCTGGATAATGTCTTCCATTGCCATATATATATGCTGGGGTGATTTGCTGTCCCCCGTTCCAGCCTACGGGGGTGGGGTAAGGTACTTGACACCTACTCCCTTCACATTCCACACTCCTGGAACCAGAGGTGGGGGGGGAAGCAGAACAGTTTCACACCCTATTCAAACCTTCGGTGGGGCAGGGACTTGGGTGTGCCCCACCACACACATATAGAAGCACACATTGCACACAAGCAAGTAGTATAACATGAGGTCACTAAGTAATATCTTCTCCTCTGCATGAGGTTACAATTCCATTCCTAGTATGGTGGCTGTGAGAAACCTGTTACTTCTATGCCTTTAGCAAAGCTTCTCTGAGCAAAATCTTTCCAAGCAAAAGTGAGAAAGTGCAATTTTAGCTGGAGAACAAAATCTGATCATCACTAATAATCACTAACTATAAGGGTAGGTATACCCCCTTCCAGTATCTGAAGGGGGCCTACAGGAAGGCTGGGGAGGGACTATTTACAAGGTCTTGCAATGACAGGACAAGGGGCAATGGGTTTAAACTGGCAGAGGGGAGATTTAGACTGGGCGTTAGGAGGAAGTTCTTTCCAGTGAGGGCGGTGAGACACTGGAACAGGTTGCTCAGGGAGGTCGTGGCTGCTCCCTCCCTGCAGGTGTTCAAGGCCAGGTTGGAGGAGGCCTTGAGTGACCTGTACTAGTGGGAGGTGTCCCTGCCTATGGCAGGGGGTTTGAACCAGATGATCCTTGAGATCCCTTCCAACCTTACCATTCTATGATTATATGAAGGTTATATGAAGGACTCCGTCCTGGCCTGACAGATGACATATATGCATGCTATGTTAATGCCACTTCTTTGCCCTGAAACTCTTTTGTAAGGAAATGTGGTAGAATAACCAACAGCACAGAGTGGCACTGTTGGCATTTTTCTGTGCGTGCCTGAGAATCTGGCTTGGTGCTTGCCTCTCAGACTGAGTGGATCCAGTGGTAGTCAGAAACTGTTCTCTCTCTGAAAAACCAAGTGCAGACATTTGTGAAACAGAGTGAAATGGAACATCCACAGACACTTCTGCAGAGAAACTGCAGCTCAGAAGTGCTTACATGAATGTTTCTGAAACTTCATCTTCTATCGAGAAACATTAGATAGTATCTTGCAGTATCCATGTGATTCCCTGTTTACAGTTAGGGTCAAGAATACAGTGAACTTCCTAAGAATATGTGGGTGGACTCGGTCTCTAACCTTTAGCCTTTTAAGTTCCTCTGGATTGCTGAAGAATTTTTGTAACTAGTTTTATGCTTAAAGAGCAACGAGACTGGTGGTTAAGGAAGAGATGTCTTCTGCTGCTGTTGCTGCTGTTGCAGTTCAGTAGTGCCATAACCTCCACTGTTTCCTCACTAATACTTGGCAGCAAAACACTGCAGCTGCATCAACACTAAATTTTCACAGCAAGATAACAACACATAGAGCAAAAGCAGTTTGCATTGCCCTATGCATTAGTGCTGGTACATTGATCCAGATTTAATCCTTGAAGGGACATCTAATTTCAACATCATTTCTGTTCTAAGAAATCCCAGTAGAACTCTGCTTAGCTACTTTTTCTTAACCTTTCTTCTGATGAAGAAAATACCATCACAGTATCTCTCACAACACAGTTCCTGTATTTCATACTGTTAAATGCTAGGAATGCCGTAGTTAAGAAATTATGAACCCCATGAAAATGGGGGTCCTGGGACTCACCCTGATGGAATCTGCTGATAGTCTCACTGGGGAAAGTCCTAACATTTATTCTGACTTTCATTGATCAGGTATCAGAGCTCTAATTTAAAGAGCTACCAAACCAGATGCCTAACCTGTAGCACGTAAGTAATCCGAATAACGGGTCGACTCCAGCACAGGAGCAGATGGCTTAGAAAAAGGGCTCCTGAGAATGCATTATATGTTTGTTCCATTAGGCTTGTGGCAGAAGGAGATGTTCTTGTGCTGAGGGCATTTGCGTGGGAGTTGTGAGCTCTGGTTTCATTCCCAGCTCCATTCTTCTGAGTGCCCTTGGGCAAGGTCATTCTACTCTTTCATGCCTCAGTCACCCAAACTGGCGAAGTGGGAACAACAGCCTGAAGTGGTGCTTTTGGCCTCCAGTATTTGTGAGCTACTTAATCCACAGGTCTCAAAAGGGCAGTTTTTAAATAGAATCACAGAATCACAGAATGTCAGGGGCTGGAAGGGACCTCAAACGATCATCCAGTCCCCCCTCCTGCCAGAGCAGGGTAGCTTAGCTTTGTGTCAGAATTGTCAGAAGCAATATGGTGTGTCACGCTTCAAAGAGGCTAGCAGCAGTCTGCAGTGTGTATTACAGGGGAGATGGGAATTTCAGACTCTGGTCCCCTGAGCTAACTAACCTTGTCCATTTAGTCCTCGCCTCTGCTGGGGAAGTTGTTAGGAGAAAATTTCTGTTTGAGTCAACATCTCTTGTGTTGTTTCATAGCAGAACACAGGCATTCTTTTCTAGCTTAATTTTATCATAAACCTATGGTATCCAAAGAAGGGTGTTAATGGTTGTTACAGGGTGCTAAAGAATACCATCTCTACTTCTAGTACTCCTCTCCCATGGAAAATAAAAATGCAGGGCATAGTTTTCTGAGCAAAGCAGAGAAAGCTGCCATGACCCTAAGCCCTGTCAGCAATAATGCCAAGTTCAGTTATAACCTTTTATGGTTTCGCTTTTCTCCTCCTGATGAATTTCAAACAAAGCCTTTGCCAGTGCTGTCGGCATGGACAGTGTTCAACTGGCTTTTGCAGCACATTAAATACCTTCTCTGGCTAAACATCTTGTGGAATGGAATTAAATTGTTTCTTTCTGTCTGTTCTTTATCTGGCAGACAAATATCACAATAGCTAACAATAGTATTATACAATAATATAATAAGTGGACTCAGAAAGGAACCAAATCAATTTTGAGAACAGAGAAAACTGCTTCAGATACATTGCTTCGGTACTGTCTCTGCTAAAAAAAACAAAAAACAAAAACAACAACAAAAAAAACCCAAACAAAAAAACACCAAACACCCTAACTTTTTTTCAGAGGCTATGATTATACTGTTCTCAGTTTTCAGAGGTTTTCTACTGGGACAGCACTGCTTATTGAGAGTGCACCAGAGCCCTTCAAGCTCTTAATGTGCAGCAAGCCCTATTGCCTTGCTTTGGCTCAGCCTGACCCTCACATCAAGTAACAGAGCAATTTCCATTTCCCTGCACTCAAAGTTAGATAAGGAGTTTGCTGCCTTTTTTGGTCTCCTGCAATGGTGCTTGTGTTCTGTGGACTCTGTAAATTGATCCATGTGGAGAAGGCAGAGACCTGGATAATGCATTTCATGTTATGTGGGTGTTCTGTATGAGCTGTGGATTTGCCACCTATGCAGAAAGAGAGAAAGTCTCTTTCCTTATCAGGAGGACTTTTGAGTTACATGCTATGGAAAAAAAGGCAAGGACCTCAAGTTAGATTAGTCTCATAAATAGCAATGATTTAAAGGCTGAATGTGCTTATGCTTCATGCTTCTCAGAGTGTACAAATACAAATTAATTAAAGGTTACTCCAGGCTGTATATCAAAACCTGTTTACCAAAGTACTGCTGAGACTGTAAGGAAGGAGTGCAGCTGAATTCAATTTGGAGTAAATAAGAAGTGTGGTTTCAGTCCCGGTATGGTCTTAAATGTGGCTTCCACATTTCACATGAGACCAGCTTGTGACCTTACCATCTGCCCTAAGGAATGGATGCCACAAAAAATAAACTGGAGTCTGCTCTCCTTGCTCTGAGATAGTGATCTCCTTTTGGGAAGGAGGTTTTCTTTAATCTATGCCTAGTTTGATGGAGCACTTGGGAGGAAAGCAGCAGAGCCCTCCTGCACAGCACTTCCACTCCCTTCTTAATCCCCTATGTATGGTGCATAGCACCTAGGGGTTACTGTTACTGTTTTTGTCACTGCCGTCAGTGACTTTATGCAACCTCTGTGTTGCATGCAGCGCAGAGCAGTCCCTGAGGCATGCTTGAGGCCAAATTAGCTACTTGGCCATCTCCTTTCCCTGCCACAAGGTTTTGGAAGCCAGCTTAGGGCAACCCTAGTGATATTTCTAAAGAGATTACTTAGGGAGCTTTGTCCTCCTTAACGTCTAATTGTCCAACTTCCAACTATTTTGTTTTCCTCTGCAGTTATATATTAGGCAAATTAGGTGATCATGTGTCCCAGTAACAGAGGTGTAAGGACTAACTACTACAAAGGCGGTGGAGTTTGCAGGATTCTGACCAAGTTCCTCAGGACTATGTGGATACAGCCAATCTGACCACGATCATAAAGCATAGCTAAGTCTTGATTTTGGTGGTACATGCATGCTGTAAGTGCTGAGACTGGAGTACCCCTACTTTCAGATTGCCAAAACACCTCATGGTGGAGAATACATATGTGGTTTATTTTCTTGCATATAATAGGGAAACTGAAGTTAGAGCTTGATATTTTTTCGCTTCTTCTATGGAAATGTTCACAAGGAGCAGCGTGGGTTTGAATGCAGTCCCTTCAGGTGTTGACTCGTGGCTATGTTTTGGTCTAGAACAGGAAGAACAGAACTGTGGTCCAATGAAGCCTGCGTAAAACCCTCACAATATAAACCTTAGTACAAAGTATGCTTGCATGTGTAAAAGAGTGTGTGTGACATGCAGATGAAATGTTAAAGATTGGCCACTCTAGGACATTATTGGTATGCTAAACACTAAAAGAGAAGGACATAACAGGGAATTGTGCTTTACTCGCACACTCATCCTTAACCCACTGGATATTTTTATTAGAAGCAGTTAATTGAGATGATAGAGATTTCATGCTCCAGAAGGGAATGTATTTTGGCAAAATATCCTAGCTTTCAATACAAACAGATGAATAAAGAGTGACCTTTAAAATCCCTGTAGAATAAAGTATTGAGAAACAAAACAGACACATTGAGAGACCATCTGCAAATTCTCTGAATGTGCAGAGCTGTAGAACACCACCCAGTCTAATGTGAAATACTTCTTAAGCATGGTAAAATGGTACATATACATCTGTCATATTAATAAAAAGATTAGGCTTTCATTCTTGTTTATGATCTCTTAAAGCAGCTACTACCCCAGTATTTATACATTGTGCAGATCTGCAAGCAGAGTAGCACATAGTAGACTTCAAACAAAAACGTGCATCTTTGTGCCTCAAAAGACTCCAGCTAGGCTTGCAGGTTTTCACCCTTGCCTACTGGGAAAAATTTATTAGGAAAGTAGAAATCTTCCCAAGGCTGGCAGATACTAGACTAAAGCCAAGCAGCATTCCCTCTACAATTGATGTCCCGCTGGCCATGAACTTTCTTCTCTCCAGCGCTCGCATACCTAGGCCTTGCTTCTGTAAACTATGCTGGCCAGATGGATTGCAGTTATCTAGGTGAGTTATGGAAAGTGAGGTCACTAAGGTAACTGTGCCCTAGGCAACTGATAAATCATGCTCAAGAGTTTAATTTGGAAACAGAAGTGTATTGAAAGCAAAGGGAGACCACATCTTTGTGTGCTGCACAGGAAGTAGGCTGTTGTGCTCTGTAGAGACTAAAGTGTATGCATTCTTTCCTCCTTTAACATAAAATTCAGTGCAGAGCAATAGAACCAGCTAACACTTTATTAAAAAACAAAAAACAAACAAACAAAAAAAAAAAAACCGCCATCCAGATGTAGCTGTGCACATAGCAGATATCAGGGAATAGGCTCTACTTTGGCGAACTTGAACAGGTGCCTCTGTAAGGTGATAGACTACTGGCTTAGCTTTTTCTTCAAAGTATTTTCCTCCTGCTGTCAGCAATGCTCTGTTCTGTTTAGATTTAAAATAAGACAGCTGTTACTTACCCAGGTGCTTCTACCTGCGTCTTGAGATGATGTAATGATGGCTATATAGGAGAAAAACAAGACACAGAGTTCTGTACGGATTTATAGAGGATAGAGAGAGCATCGTTCCTTACAAGATCTGCATGGATTATAAATAGTAGTGAAATGAAGACGGCTATTGCTGCTGCTTGACTAAAATCACACAATCCATATGTACCATGCAGCCATCTCTCTCATGGTTGCTGTACAGTGGTTCTAATGTTGTGAATGTGTGAGCATTGAATTCTCACTTCTTGCTGCTCCAAGGTAGCTGAGGCAGGACTAGGATAGGGAAGAGAGATGCTGCTGTCTAGATAGCAGGAGAACAAATCCAGCTCTCATTGTTGCTACCATCACTGTAATCTAGGAAAAATCACTTAACTTCTCTGTGATTCAGTTCATAATATCTATACTATAAATTCATGCTGGTTAATAGTCCTTTTTACTCTGCCAGATGATGAGGTGACTAAAATGTGACAACTAAGCAGAATAATAAGTCATTCCAGAAGTTAAGGACATCTGGTCTCTGATATTTGTGTTTGACAAGATATGTACTGTATGATGATGACTCCTAGTGGAATGATGTTTTAAGTGTTGCCAAAATAAAGATAACCTATGTTCTAGCAGTCTTTTTTTCATCTGCCTGGGTATTCTCACACTGAATGCAGTAGCACACCCTTGGTGTCCATCTCCCTTCCTCCCTCCCAGTCTTTTCCCTCATACTTAACAAGTTCTATTTATACATATACGTATGTTAGTATGTTTAAATTGTGGAAGGAGGTGGATTTTTCCATTGCAACTGAACTAAAAAGAATTACAAAAGTTTTTTCAGGGAAATTATTGGTCAATGGAACTTGCAGTCTTCCAAATAGTAAACTGATATTTCACTGTCTCGATCAAATGAGACTATCCCATTTTCTTTCTCTGTGGGTAAAACCGCCGCACCTGGAGGAGAGGTTCATCTGTCCAAGAACTAAAGGCATGTATGTGACAAACTGTGGCTTTTTCTTTCTGCTCAGCAATTTTCCTAGGAACAATAATTTGAGTATAGAGGGATAACTGGTATAGGGTGCCACAGAAAGGCTTTGATCAAAGTCCACAGCAGTTTTCCCCAGCATTTGGATGTTTTTGTTGTTGAAAAAGTTACTGTATTTTTTGGCTATTTTGCCAGCTCTGTCTTTCTTAAGGGAGAATGTAGTAATGTCCTTCAGCAGTTTTAACCAGCAAAATGGGACAGGATTTTATCAATTCATGTACATTGTAACCACTGTTTGCAGCATCTCATGCTTACTATCTTTTTCTTTTCATTTCCTGTCATTTTATCCCATCCTTTGATTTCTCATTCAGCCTTTGTCTACTAGTTCATCCAGATCAACATATTTTGTAGGTTTTGCTAAATTACTTCTGAGAGCAATATTCCCAAGGAAGAAATTTAAGCCCTTTAAAGTCTTTCAAAGTGTTTAACCTCCATAATTATTCTCTTAATCAGTTGGGTTTTTTTAAGTCAACATTTTTCTGTAATCATTAACCTTCATTTTGAAAAAGTCACATAATTGCAAGGTTTTTGTATTGTACCAGATGTTTGCATAGTTGGCTGCTCATTTGCACACCAGGTTCTGGTGATGTTGCCTCTATTCATGCAAATAAGGACTGCAGGAACAAGTCTTTGACTGAGGAAAAAACATTTAGAGGTTTCTATCTTCCACCTACCCAGCAATTTCTAAAATGCACATGAGATGTAAAACATCCTGATTTTTAATTTATGTAGTCTGAATTCTTTTTTATCAAAAAGTGCACTAGATCACCAAAAACTGCACACAGGTGAAGCTATTCACTAAATTGTTAGCAGAAAAAGTCATCAACCTTCAGGATCTGTTTCTGTGCCAACAAGCTGGGTTTTAGTATCTCTACTACCTATTTGCAGTTGGAAACTACCTAGATGTAGTTGGCACATTCTGAGACTGTGAAAGCTTAGAAGCGGCCCTGAAGTATGGAGGCAGATGAAGGGAACTGGAGAACGAGCATCACAACTATAGC
Organism: Semnornis frantzii; assembly: GCA_013399775.1. Classification (NCBI taxonomy): domain Eukaryota; kingdom Metazoa; phylum Chordata; class Aves; order Piciformes; family Ramphastidae; genus Semnornis; species Semnornis frantzii. The sequence continues at coordinate 6,950 of VWYK01107139.1, read as the reverse complement.
ATCTGCTACAGGGGTAAACCTCTGAGAAATTTCACCAAGGAGTAGTTTGCATTATGCTGAGAGATTTTATGTCAATACTTGGAGGTAGCTGGTTTTAGTCTTCAATGTTTCTATAATAGCTGTGAAGGGCATTAGGCTTCAGCACAGCTTAGCAAGATGCCCAGGGAACTGAATAACCTATGGTGAGGCCCATGTGGGATTGGCATCTGTGTTAGCTACTTCAGATATGTCTGACGTGCTGCAGTTGTTCCTTCTTCCCAAAGAAACCCCTGAAGCAGACTAATGGCATGAAAAGAAAAAGGCTGTTAGCTAGGGCCAGGAATAACCTAATGGAAGTCCTACCTCTTACCCTCAGGATTTCAGCTAATACTCTTCACATATGTTTTCACAGATAAACCAGACCCACCTGCTGGAACACCTTGTGCATCAGACATACGGAGTTCCTCCCTCACTCTCTCGTGGTATGGCTCCTCTTACGATGGTGGAAGTGCAGTGCAGTCCTACACTGTAGAGATCTGGAACTCAGTGGATAACAAATGGACAGATCTCACCACGTGCCGCAGCACCTCCTTCAATGTGCAGGACCTGCAGGCTGACCGCGAGTACAAATTCCGTGTGCGAGCTGCTAATGTCTATGGCATCAGCGAGCCCAGTCAAGAATCCGATCTGGTGAAAGTTGGAGAGAAACAAGAAGGTTAGTTTTTAAGAGGGAAAAAGATAAAGAAATTCAATTAAACAATATCTTAACAGTTCCCCAGCAGAGTCAGGCAGCTGTGAACACTCCTTCCCATGTGCCTCTGTGCAATGGCTTATGCCGGCTATAAGTGTGCTGAAGTCTCTTTGCAGCCTGGGTGGTTGAGCACATGTTTTGTATGCATCCGGTGTGGAAACTTGGCTTCAGGCATCCCAAAATGCTGCCTTGTGAGGACAACCAATAATTCGGCCTCTGGCTTACTGTATGCCTGCTAGCTGACAGACTTCTGTAGCTTAGTGCAGAGGCAATGGGAGATGAAACCTTTCACATGTGACACATTCAGACAGTACCTAGGTGCAAAATCATGTTTGGTGACTTACTTATCATAGAACCATAGAATTGTAAGGTTAGAACATACTGATGGATTCATTACACTTTATAGTGGACACACTGTGGGAAAATAAGCCATAAAAATTATCACAAATTTGCTTTAAAAACAAAACCAAAAACCTGCTTGCCAAGCACTGAGTATGCAGCAGAAACTGAATTAGCCTCTCATACCTAGTGATATTCTCATGCTTCAAGTCTGTTCAAGAAATTATTCAGCAACTGGTACCAAAGTTCTAAATACACATAAAAACATCAGCATTCTTTTTAAAACACAGATATTGAATGAATATTTTGTGCATATCTACATAATGTACTGGACTGAAAAGCCCAGATCAGAAATAATGTGTTTTGTCTTTTTTCCTATCTTTGAGGAGTGAATGGTTTGTTGTACCTCTGCCTTCTTATTTATGTATGCAGATCCTTGGAGTTTTAAGTGTCTCACATAGTCCCTCCAATGCTATCTCTTATGGCTATAGCAAGACAAAAAATGTAGGAAAGTGTTGTAGCATCACACAACTGTGTAAGCCTCTCAACAGCCATTTCCAAAGAAAAGTAAATCCTCTTTCTCTTCAAGTGCTGAACTGGATGCATTCTGAGAAATTGCTTTTCGCTATTTTAAAGATTTACAACCTGATCTAAATCAAGATGCATCTTCCCTCCAAAGTGGGGGAAATAACATTAAGAGCAGCAATAAAAGTGAAAGCAAGCTAGATAGTATTGGGTCTTCTCTTCATAAAAATTGCCTGTATTTGAATGCCCTCTTTCTTTAGTTGCAGGACAAGCACCTTCTAGAGTTGGGAATCTGAGTTTTCTATAAATTTGTGTTTCTTAGAGCAAGCACTATTTGTACTGGACCAAGGCAAAGAAGCTATTTTTAAGACTGAGAGTTTTCTTACACAGATGTAATACAAAAGGAATATAAATTGTATGAATCATTGTGATACATATGAAAACCAACTAAAAAAAAATTTGTTTTGAGTGAAAAAAATATGTGAGTGGGTTCTCTTGGTGCTCTCAGTGCCAAGGCTTCTTGAATTCAACTCTTGGTCCTGCAGCTAGTGTGGAGAAAGGGCAAGACATATAAAGCATTATTTTTCAAGTTTGTGAATATATCAGTGCTGTAATTAGAGGCAGTGGGAAAAGCATGCCTTCAGCACCTCTCAAAGTCAGGACTTTCTGCTGCCAGCTATGTAAAGACTTTGCGAGTAGCTAGGGATTTTCCACTGGTGACTGAAAAACTCATTACTGATTTTCATGCTGAGGCTCTTTGCAGTTTCAGTATAAGCTTAGTGAAGAAAGGCATGGCTACATTTTCACTGTGCATTTAAAGAAAACAGCTACTAAAATTGGGTTGTAAATCACAACAGATTAAAGTAGGCATTGACATGTTTGAGGAAAATTCAGTACCATTGACTCATTTCTAAGAAAGATTTTAGCACAGCTACACAGCACTTACCAAGCTCATATATATCCCATTTATCTAATTTAGGGTTCACTGGTGTACCAGTTTTTTCTAGTTTCATGGTTTCAATACAGAGAATGCAGTTCAATGCTGTTCAGTACTGCAGAACTGAGAACTGACTTCTTTGTCTAATCAGTATTTGGCAGACACTGACTACTGGCAGTGTGGTTGGGATCAGCTCCCTTATGCAGCCCTTAAAAGGGGAGGAAAATGTGATGTGCTCTGCAAGTGTGGTTTCTAGCTGAGGAAGATCTGAGGACAGCTACCCATGAGTAGGGAGGGCTCTCTTTCCTCCCTGCTCTTCTGGTAAATCGCTGCAAACCAGCTAGCCTGTGCTGAGACATACAGGGGTTGCAAACTTAGAAGAGAGAGTGCTTTAGTTACAGATTGTACGTACTTGATTGACTTTGCTACCAGAATATAGATCCAGCGTTATGTGTTGGATGTGATAAGGTGATGCCCATTCATCAGACCCTTTTTTTTCTTCTCATGTGCTGCATCTCACTCTAAAGCAGTGTCCAGAGTACTTCATTAAGATTTCATACCATAAAACTGATGACACAGTGGGGATAAATCACTTGGTTGGCCTTGCACTCTGCAGCAGCAAAGTGCAGCTTCAGCAGCTAAAGGGAGAGCCGTACAGGTCACTGGCAACTGCCTTTGCAGTTTCTCAAATTAAAAGTCATAGCCACAGGTCTTAGGAGCAAACTCAAGCAGTATCAGGAATATATAACAACATTCCACCTTTCCCCTCACATTCACACCTGCAGGCAGCACAGAGACCAACACACAAGTCTGTGCTACTGACAGTTCATGCACAAGAAAACTGAAAACTAAGCTCAAGGTGCTCAGGCCAGCTTTTACTCTGTCTTGTGTCACTGGGCTTGTCAACATCTGTGCCTGCTTTCGAATATGCAGAACTGAGGGTCTATTTGGACCTCGACGATTCCAAAACTCAGCCATACTCAGTAGAGTGCATGCTGTCCAAGGTTTCTAGTCATCTCAAGTCTAAAAAATATTGTCTGGATGCTTTGCAGGATGTTTCTTTTCATGCACAAATGTGCTTTGGTTTTGACTTTGCAATAAAAAAAAAAAACAACAACAAAAAACCAAAATTAAACAAAACAAAAACAAACAAACAAACAAACAAAACCCAAAAAAGCAGGAAAGGATTTGCCATTAAACCAGAAGTGTTGTTACTGATTTCAATATTTTTAATTTATTTTTATATTTCACTAAGGCACTCCTAAAGGTATTTATTAGATTACTTCAATTTAGTATGCTGATGTTCCTAGTAGGCAGGTAGAATAGACAAGTGCTGTAAAACACATGGACTTGATTTATTAAGAAATGGTGACCAGATTGTGATTGTGTAGTCACACACACACAGAAGCAGTGAAAAGGTTTGAATTATGAAGTAAATGCACAAACTCCCTGACTGCTATTACCAGTTGCCTGTGTTCCTGTGAATAATTTGAGTACTTTATTTTGTGTTATCCCATATAACGAGTTATTCGTGTCATTTTATTTTCATCATAGAACCTAAAGAGGACGAAGCGGAGCTATCCGACGATGGTAAGAAGTTCATATTTAAATCAGGATAAATGCAAATCTGCAGGTTTAATTCATGTTTTATGGAGGTTTTAATCACAATCCTTAACATTTATTTGTAGAAGGGAAAGAAACTGAGGTCGAGTATCGGACGGTGACTATCAACACTGAACAAAAAGTTTCTGATGTCTATAATATTGAAGAAAGATTGGGATCGTAAGTACTCTATTGTGCTTTAGAAGACAGATTTTTTCAAGGCTATAAGTCAGTTATAAAGATCATGTGCATTCATTCCTTGACAGTGTCTTACGCTTTTAACATTCCAGCTGGGCTCCTCTGTTGCATTAAAAATAGATTTTTAACATATGTTTGCCTCCAATCCATAAAAATCTTTTATTCCTATTAATTGATAATTTTAGATATGCACTGCATGCATTTCTGGCAAGGAAAATAGAGCCCACGACTGAATAAAGCTAGAGGATTTGTTCATTGTGCAGTGTTCTAAAAGCTAGCTGAAAAAAAAAGGTACATATTGTGTACTCGCATTTCCATTATATCCATTAGTGGTAATAAGATTATCCTGCCCACGGGCTAGAATCTCTGTTGACAGCGGTCATAATCCCAAGAGTATTAATAGTGTTGCTCAGTGAAGGTCAGTGATTAGCCTGGCTGTGTTTCTCAGCGCTCAAACCCGTGGTTATGTGAATCGCATGCCACGATAATCTTACAGTGATTTGTGCTGCTGGTGGTGCTGAAGGCCAGGGGGAATCCTGTACACTGCCATTAGCAAATCTTATGTGTGTCGTGGAAGTAGAATTGTACATATGCACCAATGTGAAATAATAGTACTGAAGCATCCTTCTAGCATTCAGAGTTTGATTTTTACCTGTATCCTATACCTGAGATGTCTCCTGCTGCCCTTTAAGAGGTGTACAACCTGTAGAAAACTGTGTACAGGAAAACTTGAGTCATGCAAATTAGATCGTGGTAGTAGTTCATTTTCTCATAGAAAACTTGCTAATTGGACTAGTGAAGTATCTCTAAACGTAGTGGTCATGCATAATTCTTGCAGATTACTCTGCAAAACAAACTATTACAGAACAGTGGTTGATATTGAGGCATTTTTGTTTCGGTATTGAGAGGTTGCACAGGAATATTTCATAAAATGTTGCTATTTATGGTGCTCCATACATTGCAAAAGTGTTTTATGGAAATAGTTATATATTTTCAGGGGCAAATTTGGACAAGTCTTTAGGCTCGTTGAAAAGAAGACTGGAAAAGTTTGGGCAGGAAAATTTTTCAAAGCATATTCTGCTAAGGAAAAAGAAAACATAAGGGATGAAATCAGCATCATGAACTGTCTACATCACCCAAAACTTGTCCAGTGTGTAGATGCCTTTGAAGAAAAAGCCAACATTGTTATGGTCCTGGAAATGTAAGTATAAAGCAGCTCACGCTAACGATGTTGAAAATAATTTTCCTTACAAAAGTTGCAACTTGCCCAGACATGTGACTGTCCAAAGCTTCAAGATCTGAAAGGCCTCAGTGGTTTTCACATCTTGTAAGGTTTTTCCAATAATTTATCCAACCTGTTTAACCTGTGTAGGGTAATCTGCATTGTAGCTCAGTGAAAATCAGTGAAAATGTCTTACAGTCTTTATTGTTTAGTTTGTTCAGGTTTTAACCAAGTACATGTGGTGTATTTCTGCAGCTCACTCTTATTGCCAACTATGGAGGGGAGACAAAAAAAGCTAGATGCAATTTGAGATTGCACTTAGAATAAAAAATGTGTTTAAGGAAATAAAAGAAAAAAAAAAAAGAGTTTTCTTTAGGCAATTCTGAAAATGTATTGAAGAGACTTGTGTCAACTTTCACCAAAACACCGCTCAGATATCTGCTGCAGAGAATTGAATGCTGCTGCACAACAGATACAAGGAAAGATATGCTTGAGAAAGCAAACATCTACCTTGCATTCTAACAGCAGAGCTGCATTTCCATGAAAAATTCACACAGCCAAATTTATAATACCTGAGAGTTAGCTGGAACACTTTAGCTTTCATCAACTGCTATAGCCACTTTTTATATTTTTGTGAGACTTAAAGGATGTCTGATGTGTTTTTTCCTGCAACAACATAAATACTCTGACTGCAAAAAATTTATTTATATTAAGAGAGTGCTGTCTAAAATATCCCCAGGGGTGAACACAGTGAATATTTTACATCTAGATTAGTAGATACAGAAAGATTTGCTACACTGACTGTTTCACATAACCCCCTCCCAAAAAAATGAACATTAATTTATCTGCCTCTAATGTCAATACACACATTTTCCCTGAAGGCCAAGGTGTAACAGTTGAAGAAGAAAATTTCTCTTTTACTTGAAAGTCATTGGACTCTTCATCTAAATCTATACGATTAAGTAAAACTGAATTTGAAGATGGCCTCTTGCTATTTGTTCTTGCTGAGTAAGATAGCAACACTTATTTTTTACCTCCCAGAAATTGTTTGGTTTCAGCTACTTATGCCACACCATGATGGGAAGCAGCAGAAAAGCACTGCACAAGCAGTGTTATTAAGCATCTCACAGGGCCGGGATTTGGGGAACTTTCTGTTTAAAGAGAGTGGGTATTTACTTACANAAAAAAAAAAAAAAGAAACACCTGGGAAAAAAAGGGGGGGGGGGGGGGGGGACTGGACATGTTCCTGCACCAGGATTCATTATAAGAAAAGAATCTGCACAGCATGGGATAGAAAGTAATGGCCAGACTTCAAAAACAGTAATGACCAACATGGCCAACATTTACATCATCCATACAGCACCTGCTTTGTGTGAATCTCATACTTGTGGCAGTAG
>VWYK01107123.1:0-11921 GCA_013399775.1 Semnornis frantzii | reverse complement strand
GGCCTACCACAACAATGGGAAATTACAGAAAATAAATCGATGAGTTTTTGATAGTTTCACTCTGCACAGTTGTTCTTGGTTCTTTTCAAAATAATACAGAAATAAGTGTTGCAAAATGAAATTGTTCTCCCTATGTAGAGTTCAGCATCACCAGGCATTTGTATCAAAGGCATTCTCCAAAAACACTGCCTTACTGCTCTTTTGTAAATACCCAATTTAGTAGAAGAAGTGCCTACAAGTCATAAGAAGCTCCATTCCTTTGCTATGATCTTGCAGCAATTTTGTGTGTGGAGGTAATAAGCCACCACCTGTGAGGAGAAAAATAACAATAAAACTAAAACACATTGCAGTATTGGATGTGAAGGTATCTCATTAAGTGAGACTCCACTTGATATCCTGGTCATGATGAATTCTAAAAACTTCATAATTAATTATTTAAATGAACCAGATGAGAAACACTGATTTATTTATTTATTCTCACCATAGTTTATTCTGGGAAAAACAGGACCCAAAAAACCCCACAAATGTACACTTGGTTACCCGCTGGGGTTTTTTTGTTTGTTTGTTTGTTTTTTAATGTAAATTGAACATATGGGCAAGTGAGGATGATAGTAATTAAACTCTGTTCTCAGAATGTGAAAAGTTACATGAAAGATTCTTCTTAAAATGGTTAATGGGTCAACAGCATCCATTTGTGTTTGGTATTGATGAATAGTATGATCACAGATTTTGAAGGCTGTATGGATAATTCAACTGAACAAAATGTTGATCCAGAAATATTCCAACAATCTCTGTGGCTGGGATTTCACAGCAGTATTTTTGGGAACTGTTGCCAGGTTGTTGCTTGGTGGAGTAAAGAGGCCAACTATTAAATAGTTAACTGATCTTCACCTACTTTTCATCATAAATCTGTCAAAGCTAATAGAGCACTGTAAGAGGGATAATTTTTTTGAACATTCCTAGCAGAAATAAGGTATATGAACACAGTTCTTGTAGAGAATCATAGAATCATAGAATGGTAAGGTTGGAAGGGACCTCAGGGATCATCTAGTTCCAAACCCCTGCCATAGGCAGGGACACCTCCCACTAGTACACCTCACTCAAGGCCTCGTCCAACCTGGCCTTGAACACCTCCAGGGAGGGAGCATCCATAACGACCCTGGGCAACTTGTGCCAGTATCTCACCACCCTCACTGTAACGGACTTCCTCCTAACATCCAGTCTAAATCTCCCCTCTGCCAGTTTAAACCCATTGCCCCTCGTCCTGTCATTACAAGGCATAGTAGAGGTTTAGTTTAAAGTAGCTCTTCTATAAGGAATTTACAGTGGACCCTAAGAGTTGAGATAATGATCATTTTTTTTATGATGTTTTGCTGTATCAGCCATAACTTGCTGTTATGACCTGAAAATGCAAACTTTCATTACAGATGAAAATTACATGAAGTATCTTTGGATCAGATTTGTTTTTAATGCAAAACTCAAAGCAGCCTCTAAATTTTCATATTGATTTATGAATGTTTGCATTAGAAACAGTGACTTATGATACTTACATATAAGTAAGTTGGCTTTTTTTATTTGTTTGGCTTTAAAGATAAATGATTTGACTTTATTGCTGTGTTTATTATCAGAATAGGCTCAGATTAGACAAGTGCTGTTAGTCACTACTATTAGGATCATCCCTTTAGGAGTACTCATGTGGAAACAAAAGCAATGATAGAAGATAAACCAAAATGTGCTAACTCAACAAAAATAACTGGTTATCATAAGTATTCTTAAGTACTGTAATATGCAACTGCAACATACTTTTAAACATGTATCATGATTGAATTTTAAAGAAAATCAAAATTTCATTGTAGAACTGTCTCTAAAACCCATAGGTAGGAGAAGGTTATGATCAAACATGAGTTTATAGGATACTATGTACAACGAAACTACCTGCAATCCTTGAAGCATTCCAGTCTTTTAGAATGGTAACACTTAGGTGACCTCAATACAGTGTCATGTCATAATACTCTTTCACTGTGAGTAAATGTGATGTTTTAAGTAAGTTTAGTAGTGAGAAATCACACCTTGCAAAGCTGTAAGAACCAATGCACATAACGCAGCTTATTGAGACTGATGAAAACAGTGAAGAAGGATCTTCATTGAAGGTTAGTGAAGAAAATGGCTGTTAAATAAGGAGAATGCCCTTGGATGGATCATAACTGTCTGAAAGATAGAAAACAGATGGTAGGAATGAGGGAGTATGTTTCAGAGTTAAAGAAAATCATATGTAACTTTTAAATATTTATTTTATCGAGGCTTTAACTGTTTTTGCTGAAGTCATTGGAAAATGGATAAGGGAGTAAGACAGGAGTTTGCTGACATCATGTTATTGAGGATAGTAAAGATACAATGATAGAATGGTAAGGTTGGAAGGGAACTCAGCCACAACCTCCCTGAGCAAATTGTTCCAGTGCCTCACCACCCTCACTGCAAACAACTTCCTCCTAACATCCAGTTTAAATCTCCCCTCTGCCAGTTTAAACCCATTATCCCTAGTCTTGTCCTTACAAGACCTTGTCAATAGTCCCTCCCCAGCCTTCCTGTAGGCCCCCTTCAGATACTGGAAGGCTGCTCTAAGGTTTCCTGGAAGCCTTCTCTTCTCCAGGCTGAAGAGCCCCAACTCTCTCAGTCTGTCCTCATAGCAGAACTGCTGCAGCCCTCTGATCATCTTTGTGGCCTCCTCTGGACCCACTCCAGCAGTTCCATGTCCTTCCTGTGCTGGGGGCTCCAGAACTGCACACAGTACTCCAGATGGGGTCTGACGAGAGCAGAGTAAAGGGGCAGAATCCCCTCCCTTGCCCTGCTGCCCACACTGCTCTTGATGCAGCCCAGGACTTGCATGTGCACACTGCAGGCTCATGTTGAGCTTTTCAGCATGAGCCTGTTGAGAGGTTGCTGGCAAGGAATTGCAGGACAACTTGTCACTGTAAACAATCAGGCAGTAAAAAGAAGGTAAAATTCCAGGTGGCCAAATCGGACGTGATAGTGTGTGTGTGTGTGTTTGTGTTTGGAACAATCCTAACTTTGCTGGTGTAATTACAGGCTCCAAGTTAGCTTTCTGTGCTTAAGCGCGAGGAAGAAAGAAAGATAAAATCAAAGGCTAAGAATTTCTGGGAAAGAAAAAACATTGTTATGCAGCAGTACCTTCTTTCTGTATGTCACATGCTATATAAAATTCAGACCTTATTTCAAAGTCAGAAATTACAGGAAAAGATGCTTAAGAAGCAAAGATGATGGAGCTGGTGTATGAGTAACAGTGGAATAAACCAGAAAAAAATTCTAGTCTGCAAAAGAGAAGAAAAAGTGAATGGACTGAAAAAGATGAATAGGAAGTGATTGTTCATACTCTCAATGTGTTAGCTGAACAGCTTTCAATGAAACTAGCAGGTGTTTGGTTTAAAAAAGACACAAGACTTTGTAATTACCAAAATGCTTACAGTGGGAAAAAGCTTTGAGCAGATAAATAAAGACAAATCCATTAACAATTATTAAATGGGTATATTCTATAACTGATGTAAACACATCTCTGAGCAGAAAAATTATCAAACAGTATTCTAGGAATGTACTGCTATGGGCTTTCATTCTTACTCTCTGAGTCATCTGGTACTGATCAGTTTTGGTGGTAGGATAGTTACCCTGATAGACCTCTATGTGGTGTATCTCTGCTGTGTTTCTTCTCAGACTGGAATGCTGTGTCTCAGTTTTGACAGTGAATATGAGCCTATGCCCAGGAAAAGAGAGCTCCTGCTGGTGAAAAAGATAAATTTTGGAGTAGCAGCCAACATGTTTCTTTTCCATGGTGATCTTGTGCAGACTTCTTTATCTTTCTTCTGTCATAAATTGCTTGGATGAGTCTGGAAAAAATGCTTAAACCTCTTTACAGCTAAACTGTCTGGTCTTTATAATGTGCTAAACCCAGGGTTACTTAAAGTTGCTTTATTTATCTGTAATCATAAAGTCTTTGAATGTTCTTGTATCTGTGTGTGAAATGCGACGGTTTCCTACTTAACCCTGGCAGAATTTCATAGCACTAATTCTGAGTAATAAAAAAACTCACCTTATATTGCATTTACTCTATTAACAAATAGAATACCGTGAAACACTACCCTCCCTCAGTGCTGGAGTATCCAATGTATGGAGACAGGTGTGTTGGTTTGAGGCTAACTGGAATATTTTAATAGAGAANGGTGGGGAGAAGGTGGAAGGGTGGTTGGGAGCCCCTCCTGGGGTCTCTGATTTCTGGGAGGGGAGTTGTGTGTCTGTATTACCTTTACCTTGTACATTTCTGTAAATATTCCTGTATATAGTGTATATATCTGCTTGTATATTGTGGTGAGCTGTAAATAGAGCTTTAGCCCTTAACTTCCAGCCAGCTGAGTTTTAGTCTGTGTGATTTTACAAAGTGTGGGAGGGGCGAGGAACTCCCAAACCATCACAGCAGGTTAGACCACTCATTAAGTAGACAATAATCAGTCTAGTCATGCCATAAAATTTGTATTCTTTTGGTAAATGTCTAATTCAAGAAACTTGGGGAGTGCAGTATAAAGAGTGCTTTTCCTTTCAGCTGCAAAAGAGTTCCAGCATTTGCAGTGCAATGAGATATTTGTGATGTTAACAGTCTAAATGATTTTTATTGATAATGACAGATGGTTCTTAGATAATGTGCTCTGAGTCGTCTGTAATATGTTCAGAATAAGTCTTCTGGAAGGTTGTACATCTGTCTTAAGATCTTCTGCTAAAATATTTAAATGAAGGTCATTGTTTATATTTGAGTTTAAATAGGTTTTAGCAGGTAGTCCATGTTTCTGTGCATTTAGAGATCAAACTGTTTGTAACTTCAAAAGCTACAAATGGAAAAGTATAATAGGTAGCAGGTGTTGGAAAAGACAAGACGATTATGCATTAGCTGTTTTACTCAATTTCTAAAACTGTCTAAAGCTATCCATTTGAAATACTTTGTAGCCTAGATTTATCTTTGGAGCATGATGAATTTTCAACTCTGTAGGGAGATGTGTGGTTTTCCTCTAATGAATTGCATATTTAAACCTATTTGGTTTCATTTAAAAGAGCTGAAGAAAATTGTAGTAGGGGAAAAGAAGAAAGGTTGACCAGAAAAAGTACCGATTCTTGTATGCTTTCAGTGATTTTTCTGCTACTCCTCAAAAGCTTTAGTTGCCAGGGGTACTGTTTGTTTGTTTGTTTCAAAGCATTTTATCTTGACTATCTGGCTATGGAAGAATTTTATTTATTATGTGCTAATAGAGTTAATTCTTGGTCTTAAAAACAGAATCTTAGGCTGTCATCGACAACCCCTCCCCACACCACTGAACTAATTTGACTACCTGTGTAATACTGTTTTGTAAGTCAAGGACAGCAAAATAAACAGTCTTGTCAACCACAAATTGACTTTCAGAGTTAAAAGTGCTGCTTTCAGACAGATTATCTTTAATCCTGCCCCCTTCCTCCGTATGTTTTTCAAGAACTGATATAATGATGGAGGATTGGTGAGATGGTGGCAGGATTAATATATATTTATACCAAACCAGGTTCCATTTAGTTCCCTGGTTTTTTTTACTCACATCATGTAATTCAAGAAATGTAAACATTTGTTATATTTGAGGATGATAACAGATAATCCAATACATAAAATACCCCAAATAATAATTGTTACTTTAAATGAAATTTTCTTTCCTACAGACTAAATGTTCTCCCTACTTCTTCATCTGCAAAAATAGTTTTCCACTTTCTTAGTCTGCTTTCAGCAGTATTTTTGTACTTTATCTGGTTGGAAATCTCAATCCAATTTTATTTGCCTCCATCCCATAGCTATCATTTTTCTTCCTAGCTTTCCTCTTTGATTGCAAATGCTCAAGCTGGTGCCATGCTCTTCCATTACCCATACTTCAAAGCAGAACTAAACACAGATCATAGTTCACAAGGTAATGGTGAACTGAGCTGTTTCTTACTATGCCAAGAATTCTTCACCAGTGACAGTACATATTTCAACTTAAAAGTGGGCTCCTGGTAAATATATTGTGTTCTTGTATAGACTGCTGATTTAGTCTTAGTAAGTCTTTAGACTCATTAAAATTCATATTACTCAAGTAGAGTATTTTTCTAGAACAGGAAGAGTACCACAGGATTTTATAATCAAAATCTTCCTTTTCTGGTTATAAAACATACTGATTCTTTCTTTCAGTTCCAACTGAAATGTAAAGTTTCAACTACCTTTAAATGTAAAGATTTCCTGCAAGTTATTGGCATTATCTGTTTTCTCTCTCTCAGTGATTTGGTGGACAGGGTGATCTGTAGTTTCTGTAGCTGCTAACATGGTGTTTGTACCAACCCCTTGTAGTACACTGTGCACTTCTGTCAGTCAACGTAAAGGATGAGAAGGAAAATTAGGAGGAGAGTGTCTTTTCTTCACCATCTGTGATAGCAGTGAAGTTTATTGCACTGTTACAAATCTTATGTGAATTATTTTAAATACTGTGCTTTGCTAGGTAAGGTAACAGTAACATAGATAATTTTTTTGTGTAAAGGTTTTCGTTAGAAGTTATTCTGATGAAACAAAGTGAACTGAAACACTGCTTTTCTAAAGAGTAGCCCATTTTGAAATGACCAATAGAGAATATGAAAACAAAATTGTTATAAAGAACTACAATTAGATCTTATAAGTTATGTAGTTAGCAGCATTTGTCATATGCAGTTTAATTTTATAAATACAATTTTAAATGTGGTTTTAATGAGATGTTATATAGCATTAGTTCACGTTCATCACATTGATAATTAAATATAATTATTTCTTCAGTTCTCAGTGGTATAGAAAACAAAATCTAGGATTAATTGAGTATTATGAGAAAACTCAGTAAAGTCTTTTAAAGGGATCACAAATATTTCTAAAATATTAGGTATATTTCTAAAATCTTACGTATACTTATAAAATCTTAATTTCTAGAGGGAATTTTATGAAGTGACTGAATCCGCTGACTTGAACTAGAAGAGAATGCAGTAGATCTGAGTACAAATATGAGTTGTTACTATTTTGTGATGCAATATGTGTCTTTTTTCCTCTGGTAAAAACCTCAGTCAAATAGCAGTCAAGTTCTATATTTTTTTAATGCTTAGTAATTTCCTTTTTTTGTTTTATAATTAAAAACTTCTAATAGTAGTAGAGTTTGGTCTTAACAATAGAGATGAAATACATGTTCATGCCACACTGCTGAGCTAGATAGTGCAGTATATTATGCCAGGTATAAGCTAATGGGTAATACAAGAAACGGAAAACTCATAGAATCATAGAATGGTAAGGTTGGAAGGGACATCAAGGATCATCTACTTTCAACCCCCTGCCATAGGCAGGGACACCTCCCACTAGTACAGGTCACTCAAGGCCTCATCCAACCTCTCCTTGAACAGCTCCAGGGAGGGAGCAGCCACAATCTCCCTGGGCAACTTGTTCCAGTGCCTCACCACCCTCACTGGAAAGAACTTCCTCCTAACATCCAGTCTAAATCTTCCCTCTGCCAGTTTAAACCCATTGCCCCTTGTCCTGTCATTGCAAGACCTTGTAAATAGTGCCTTCCCAGCCTTTCTGTAGGCCCCCTTCAGATACAGGAAGGCTACTCTAAGGTCTCCTGGAAGCCTTCTCTTCTCCAGGCTGAAGAGCACCAACTCTTGTAGCCTGTCCTCATAGCAGAGCTTTTTCAGCCCTCTGGTCATCTTTGTGGCCCTCCTCTGGACCTGCTTCAATGACCTGTGGACATGTCCTTCCTGTACTGGGAGCTCCAGAACTGCACACAGTATTCCAGATGGGGTCTGAGGAGAGTAAAGGGGCAGAATCCCCTCCCTTGCCCTGCTGGCCACGCTGCTCTTGATGCAGCCCAGGACTCGGTTGCTGTCTGGGTTGCATGCACGCACTGCAGGCTCATGTTGAGCTTTTCATCACCTCAGACCCCCACGTCCTTTTCCCCAGGGCTGCTCTCCAGCCATTCACCACCCAGCCTGTATTTGTGTTACTTCAAATATGAGAAATGGATGCATACCTCACCTTCTTTCCTGTTACAGGTAACAGCTATGAATAAAATTGACATAGATGAAATGCAAACATGTTTCTGATACAGAGAGTGACTTTGCTGACATTTGTAGCTATCTCTGAATGCCATGAAAATACACTTAGATAATATCATGATCAGAAGTTGTGTATTGAAAGGATTATGTATTTTTATTTTTTCTAGTCTGAACCAGAGGGGTTTTCTCACTTCCACCTGTACGTCTGTGCTGCCTTCCTTGTTAGGTGGAGGAAAGAGATCCTGGAAGAGAAAGATTTTCAAGTAAGTAAATTGGATGTTTTTTGAGGATAGGATGGTATTTATTACCTTCCTAGCATTATATGGGGATGAATTTATGATAAAATAGTATAACTTTCAGCAAGAATGATTGTTTCTGTTAGAATTGTTCCCAGACTGTTGTCACTGAAGTGACTATAAGCAGTAGATGTATTCTCTTTTTTTATTCTGAAAAACAATGCAAAACAAACAAAATGTTTCAACTGAGACAGACTTTGAGAGGATGATTTCTGGAGATCCTGTTGCAGGTACATCCTTGGTATTTCAAAAAGATTTTCTGAAAAGGTAACTGCATTTTTTTTTTTAAATCTTCTGTATATCACTGAAGTTCTTTACTTACAATTTCTCATCTGTATAATATAACAGTATAATATAATGAGATGGTGTTTGTTCTTTCAAACAGGCTAGGCAAGCAGTTTTCTAAATAAGGAAGCTGCTTTTCAGTAGGGAATAAAAGGACCATAAGAATATTTACTTCAGCTTTCTACATTTCAAACCCTGACATTTTCCCAGTATAGGTCATATCAGGGACCTGTTTAGAATGGGATTTGAATATGGTAAATAGGCAAATAATTTGTATACCACTGTAGAAGTTCAGTTATGTTTGTGAACCGTTGACAGCTACTTTCATAGAAATAAGTTGAATTTTACCCTGTGATACACGTGTGCCTGAAAGGCATTGGAGTCCTGTTTACAGACTGACTGTAAACAGACCTTGCTGCAAAGGCCTCACCATTGCTTGCCCTGGGGAAGTGGCCCCATTACCAGCTTATTTTCTCTCTGTCTGACTGAACTCTGTTGCTCTGTACAAATGAACCATTGTGTAAATTTGTGTATCACTTCAATCTCTTTTATCTTTCTTCATAAAAGAATTTATTCAGAGCACTTTAACTGTCCTTGCCTATCTTTGAAATAAATAAATGCCTAAGGGCACAACATAACTATTTATACTACCTGCTAATACTGTCAGTTTTTCTCAGTTTGTGGTATTTTGTCAAAAACAACTTTAGTTGTTCAGTTGTTTTGTGGTAGCCATGCCTCTCAACTAAAATTGTTCACTGTTAATCCTTCCTATTAAGTTTTACCTGTTGATTTCTTGCATCAAAATTCATAATTCCCTCCTCTCTACTGCATCTATTACAACAATGTTTTAATAATAAACTCCAGGTGTAGTACTATGATGATTAGTTTTATTCTCCTTACATATACTCAAATTCGTTCACTTCTTTAAGTAATTTCTTTATGGTTTAATTTCTTTATAGACTATGTAAACTAGACTGTAAAGTACACATAGAATCATAGGATGGTAATGTTGGAAGGGACCTCAAGGATCATCCAGTCCCAACCCCCTGCCAGAGGCAGGGACACCTCCCACTAGTACAGCTCACTCAAGGCCTCATCCAACCTGGCCTTGAACACCTCCAGGGAGGGAGCAGCCACAACCTCCCTGGGCAACTGTGCCAGTGTCTCACCACCCTCACTGCAAAGAACTTCCTCCTAACATCCAGTCTAAATCTCCCCTCTGCCAGTTTAAACCCATTGCCTCTTGTCCTGTCATTACAAGACCTTGTAAATAGTCCCTCCCCAGCCTTCCTGTAGGCCCCCTTCAGATACTGGAAGGCTACTCTAAGGTCTCCTCGAAGCCTTCTCTTCCCCAGGCTGCAGAGCCCCAACTCTTGTAGCCTGTTCTCATAACAGAGCTGCTGCAACCTCTGATCATCTTCGTGGCCTCCTCTGGACCCGCTCCAACAGTTCCATGTCCTTCCTGTGCTGGGGGCTCTGGAACTGTACACAGTACTCCAGATGGAATGCATTGGCAGACTGCTTTAGCTTGCTTACAACATGGAGATGCAATTAGTAATTTCAAGGATCTGTAGACTAGTGCTACTTTTATCGCTATCATATGTTATCACTAAAAGGCTTGGCCTTCATTATTGTGTAAAATGACCTTGTAAAATAACTAAAGTGTTATCAGTTCTCCAAATGATACTTCTCTCCCACAGGCAAGAATGAAATCCATTATTCTTTCCATTTTTTTTCAGTAGAATAAAAGGCTTGGCAGGAATTTTAAGGTAGAATAATTTTCACAGACTATCAGGTGTAGTGATACAATAGAGGAGACATTGTGCAGTTTAATTGAAGACCAGTTTTAAAGTACTTGGTTGTGTTGGATTAAGTGTATTATCAGTAATATCATGGCCTGTATCAAAAATAGGAATAGGGAAGTGATCCTGCCCCTCTACTTGACCCTGGCAAGGCCACAGCTTGAGTACTGTGTTCAGTTCTGGGTGCCACAGTATAAGAAAGAAACTCAGGTCCTGCGGGGTGTCCAGAGAAGAGCAGTGAAGCTGGTGAGTAGTTTGGAGGGCATGTTGTATGAGGAGCAGCTGAGGGTACTAGAAGGGTTGGTTTAGTTTGGAGAAGTCTGAGGGGAGAGATGATATTGCTCTCTACAACTACCTGAAAAGAGGTTGTAGTGAGGCTGATGTTGGTCTTCTCTCAGGTAAGTAGCAACAGGACAAGATGAAATGGGCTTAAGTTGTGCCAAGGGAAGTTGAGATTGAATATTAGGAAAAAACTTCTTCTTGAAAGAGTGGTGAGGCTGCTCATGGAGGTAGTAGAGTCACCATCCCTGCAGGTGTTCAAGAAGCATGTAAATAGGGTACTTCAGGACATGGTTTAGTGGCCATGGTAGTTGGGTTATGGTTGGACTAGATCCTAGAGGTCTTTTCCAACTTTAATGATTCTGTGATAGGAAATAATCTTTGCTTTGTTTCTATTCTCATAAGTCTTGCTGGAATCAGTATAAGTATTGTGTTTATTCTTCTTCATATGAACAGATTGTGTAATATATAGCAAATGTTCAGCTCTCCATGATAACAGTTCCTTACTACAAATTGCATGTGTGTTTGTGTGGTTCTTATTTTGGAGGATTTTTATGTATTGTATAGCAAAGAAAGAAATCTTTCAATGAAAGGAGTTAGTCTGGCTGGACTAGTACTGCAGTGATAAAACCTGAACACCACTTGGTATTTGATTTACATCTGTAGAATTAAATACACTGTCAAGGGAAATAAATTTTGATGAGAGAAATAGAGGAAAAAATAAATGTTGCAACTCAGGCCTGCAAATTTTCAAATTGTAACATGTATATATTATATTTGTATGTTCTAGGTATACATCTCTATAAATAGGTGTGTATAAACCTGTAACAAAAGCATTTAAAACTATGTTGATCCTAATCCCATATTTTTCACATCTAAAAGGAGGTAACTAGTTTTCTCACTGTAAAATGATTATCAAATCATGATAGAAGTTGTCTTCATTTTAATCTGTTTGACAAGTTACTGTTCTTACTGCTATCTGTTTGGGAAGTTATAATAGAACAGTGTAGACCTCCTCAGAAACGTAAGTTTTAGCAACAAACAGTTGAGAGGAAAGGTGATTCTTTATCTGTCAATCCAGAGCAATTTACAACATTAATTTTGGAAGTTGTCCTATGTTTCTGTCTGTCTTGGGGGGATTTGA
>VWYK01107121.1:0-10037 GCA_013399775.1 Semnornis frantzii | reverse complement strand
TACAATCATTAGTGCCAGTAAAGCACTAAAACTACTGTCAATGCAGCCAAGCCCAGCTGAAACTACAATGGGCACAGGAACAGTCAACTAAGTATTTATTCGGGAAGGTTAAGAGTTGACAACAAAACTACCAATAATGATATGCCTCACAAGCTGGAACACATCTTGGATTGGATTTTTTTAAAGTACACAAATACTTCCCAAAGGCACTCCTCAGGTTTGAACAGTTCAAGATGAGTTCACAACTAAAGAAAGTTGTCTGTTTCTCTGATTCACTCACCAGTAACTTTCCTTGATCTTTATCCTGCTCTTTTTAGCAAGGTAGCATCCAAAGGCTCCCTTGTCTCTCAGAATGAGCACACTACTGCACTAGCCAATGTATAAGCATACAAAAACAATAAAAGGGAGAAATTACACCAATGGTAGGTAAGAACATAAAGCCAAAAAGGCTGATATGAAGAACAGCTTGAGGGTTCTGAATCACAGGGAAATATTTAAAAATATGTAGTGAGTTATCATCAACTCCCCTTCACTGAGCCAGAGACAGCCTACTTCTTGCATGCACCATACCAGAAGTGACATAAGAGGAAGAATCATAAGGGATGAGATACCACTGATTTCACCAGATGACAGAAAAACAGTGTGGAGGGAGTAAAGAGACTAGACTGAAAAGACCAGAACTCAAGGTCATTCCAAATGATGGAAAGGAGAATACCAAAGCAAGGCACAAAGTTATGCAAGGTCTTCAAGAAAAGGCTGAGACACTGGAGCTTGAGACAAGAAATAAACTCTCTGAAGACTATCACAGTGTGACTAAGAAGGAAAAGTGCCACTCTTGAGGGCACTGGGACCCTTGTTCCACAGGGACAAAAGAGAGTAGACATATGAGAAAGAGTATGGAAAGGTAGGGGTAGTCTGGACAAAAATCTTTGCTGCACTCCAAATGACCAATTACACCTTAGCTGTGCTGAGGAAGAAACAACACCAGGCAAAGCCCACAAAAGCAGTGAGAAAGGTGTCAGAGATATCTGAGTCCCAAACAACTGCCCTGAGCCACAGGGAGAAAAAAAAATGTTGAATGGAGGAGCAAAGTAGACAAAATTAGGCTAGAGAAAGTGTTGCAGCAAGACAAAGGGGCAACAATATATCCGTATTATTTGGATTAGGTCAGATTAATTAATTATTGGGAAACATATTTATCCAGACATGCCTCTCCTTCTGTCAAGATTTA
Organism: Semnornis frantzii; assembly: GCA_013399775.1. NCBI lineage: Eukaryota > Metazoa > Chordata > Aves > Piciformes > Ramphastidae > Semnornis > Semnornis frantzii. The sequence continues at coordinate 8,806 of VWYK01107121.1, read as the reverse complement.
TGCTGGGCCTAAACCCCATAACTGGCAGATAGTTGCCTGATGATCTGGGCAAGCTTAAGGTGTAGCTACAGAGAAGACTGGATAGAACATTACATCTGGGAGATAGCGCTCCATGGAAAGCAGATAAAGTACCGTGATCTGCTGGAGCTGGTCCAAGACAGGGCATGAAGCAAAAGTCATTACAGCCAAAATAATGTAATCCTTGGGAATTCTGGCTATGTTCTAACAAAAATGTTCAGAAACAACACAAGAAGCTACGTGTATTAATGTCTTTAAAACATCCCTCTGACAAATACAAATTGTAAAGTCTTCAAAACACAAAAGACTTTTCATTGAAGGAAAGTCTATAATTAGAAACAACACAATGCATGGAAAGGAGAGGCTAAACGTGCTAAAGAAGCATTGCCCTACAGAAAAGGATCTCTGTGTTAAGAAAATAGTAACTGTCCTCCTTGTTGGTAGATGCCCAGTTCTACCTGCATATTGCTGTTTCAGCTTTCATCACAGCAATTAACATTTGCCCCCATATCAAAATAATTTAAACTTTTAACCCAGATGTTTAAAACTAGGTTATTTTGAAGTACAAGCAGAAAAATTTTAAAAATGGATCTTTTAGTGTTCCACTGGTATGCTATTCCACCCACTACAATCCATTTAGCTGTATATGAAAAGCAGGTGAGGAAAAAAGAAAGAGATGACATATTTCAGAAGTTATCTAACAAGACATTCTGCCTTTCCTTCATCTCTCCACATGACCAAACTACCTGACTGTATTTAAAAGCCATATGCTAGATAAAAGTTTCAGGCTGTTCTTTCTACCTCTCTGAAGTTTACTCCCTGTGAAGGTCAAACACATTGATGACCTGACCAGCAAGGATTTCCACAAGTTTGAAGCCTGAATGAAGGATTTTGCCTCCGCAGGGTCTCAGACCAGCAGCCTTCCATATAAGTGCAACAACAGATGCTTGGCCCGCAAGAAGTATAATTTTGACAGGGTCTAACACAGACTCTTTCCCCTTTTCTTCAAAGCACCTCATAAAAAGACTGCAGACAAGAGTCTCTCTCTTCTCTACTGAAATGGGCCATGTCCAGCCCCTTCTGCTCAAGGAAGAGGATCCTCTCCATCCAGCACACTCAGCTCTCCTTAGGATTAGCAAAGAGACACCGTTTCCATTACTGTTAAAATGTTTCCCCTTTCACAAAGGCTGAACTCCTATAGCACCATCCACCTAAGCAGGCTGTGCTCTAGCCAACTTACTTGTGCAAAGAGAACTACAAGGGCATCATTGTCAGGGTACTCCAAGTGCTTTGAGTAAAAATGATGAAGAGCAGCAATGTCGTTCTGAATCAGCTCTCTCTTTTCATTGTCTAGTTTGTCAAGGTCTGCGGACAAAGAATACATTCCATTTCAGTAAAAAGAACACTCCCCCGTGCACTGCAGCTGCCTTAGGTTAGAAGAGAGCCAGACTCAAACCAGAAACCCTTCAACAAAACAGCTATGTGGAAGTACTGCAAGAAGTGTCTGTCCTTCCACAAACACGATGCTGCTTCTGCCAAAGCCACACGCACGCTACAAGAACATGCAGGACTACAAAGCAGATTTTATCATCTGGTAACTGGACACAAATTTATTTTTTCTGGGAGATGGGTTACGGTATTTAAGAGTACACTTGTCAATGCCAGCAAACAGACCAGCCAGCCCTGAACCTCTGGAAGCTTATCAAGCATGGGTAGCTATCCTCAGCTGCCTAACATGATATCATGAGCTACCTGGTCCCAGCTACTGTGCCATGAAGTCACACTAAGCATGAGGCTTCTTAAAGAAGCATGCTTTGCATAGTGAAACTTCCTCATAGGGACCTAATCCTTAGCAGGACATACCAGCCTGGCCTCCTGCTAAGGGAGGTTGCTTTTAAAAGACTTGTTTTAACCTGCACTGAGGCCATAACTATTTGTGGCCATGTGTGACAGGGACCCAATGAAGGCTGACAGCAATACTGGGGCTAGTCACCAGGGGTTCCCTCTGTGGCAGGAAGAGGGTAACATGAGGGTGCCCAGGAGTGCAATCGACTTGACCAATTGCAGGCACTTGCTTCAGGAGGTAAGAAACAATGCTGGAGAATGCATGTGTCTCCATGGGCTGGGAGGTGGCCATCAACAGAGGTGTGTTTAAGCTGCAGATTATCTGAGGGCGACAGGAGACAGCAGGAACAGAAGGGGAAATGTCATGGCTTTGTTCAGAGACTCTCAGGCCAGTGACAGGTTCTAGCCAAAGCTGTGGCCACTGAAACTTTTCCTGCCTGGGCCTTGCAGTGCAAGACAGATGACAGAACATACACTACAGACACCTTCTCTCTCCTCTAGAGCAGAGCGCTGGGAAGTTTTTTCCTAATCCTCTCTCTCACGGTGCAGTGTTACCAGCTCACTCCTGCTCCATGAAAGACAGCAACTCACCAGTTCCTCCCTTCAACTCAAAACAATAGAAGAGATAAAAACATGCAGGAAGAGGAAAGGCTGCACAACAGTGGAAGAAAGTGGGAAATGATATCTAAGAGCAGATGTAAATGACAAGAGTCACAAAAATAATGAGGAAAATTAAATGGAGCAATTACAAAAAGATAATTTTATGAGGACAAATCAGAAATAAGAAATTTTGAGCTGACAGCCAGGTGCCTTTTCCTCTCCTGTGCAGGGTGTTGCAATGCACAAGGCAACTGCTGAACATGGCAAAGGTGGGCTTAGAGATGAGGAAAGGAACAGGGATTCTTACTAACTAAACCAGAAACAAGACAGGGCCTCCTAGAGGACAAGGAGGACAATGCAATAGAAAAAACATTTCAACTTTTTATCTCCCAAAGTAATAAATTACTGAAGACAAGCTGCAACTCAGAATACATAGAAGTTACTTCAACACTTACCTATCTTCTTCAATCTTAATCCTAACAACCTACCTGTAAAAATTACCCTTGCCTTAGGCAAGGTTGAATGTTGACATTTCCCCTCTTATTTCCCTAGTTGTCCCAACAGCTGTGACAGAAGCTTTTGTTCAGGAAACAAGACCGTAATACTGCTGTGCCTGGTGACTCTGCCATCTGAGGCCCTAGCAAGGACTGCACTTATTCAGCATTTTCTAGAGGGTTTTGGAAGCCGTGAGAGTATGAAACATGAATAGGCAAAACTCCTGTCTCCTTCCACACTACACCATGGTAGAAATAACAGACCAGTGAGCACCGCTCTCTATGCCAGCAGTTACTAGTCCCTTACTTGACTTCTACCTCTGCCTCACCAGACACAAACAGTAGTCTTCCAGTTAAAAGTAAGCCATTGCCTCATGTTGGGAGCATGTGTTTATCTGCTAGAGGGTAAGAGGGCCCCGCAGAGGGACCTGGGCAGGCTGGATAGATGGTCGCAGTCCAACGTCATGAGTTTTAACAAGGCCAAGTGCCAGGTTCTGCACTTTGGCTACAACAACTCCATGCAGTGCTACAGGCTGGGGACAGAGTGGCTGGAGAGGCAGAGAGGGACCTGAGAGTACTGGTCGACGGGCGACTGAACATGAGCCAGCAGTGTGCCCAGGTGGCCAAGAAGGCCGATGGCATCCTGGCCTGGGTCAGGAACAGTATGGCCAGCAGGACAAGGGAGGTTATTCTGCCCCTGTGCTCAGCACTGGTCAGGCCACACCTTGAGTCCTGTGGCACTTCTGGGCCCCTCAATTTAAGAAAGACATTGAGGTACGTCAATGTGTCCAGAGAAGGGCACCAAGGCTGGTGAGAGGGCTGGAGCACAAGCCCTACAAGGACCAGCTGAGGGAGCTGGGGGTGTGCAGCCTGGAGAAGAGAAGGCTCAGGGGAGACCTCTACAACTACCTTGAAGGGACACTGTAGCCAGGCGGGGGTTGGTTTCTTCTCCCAGGCACCCAGTAACAGAGCAAGAGGACACAGTCTCAAACTGTGCCAGGGCAGGTTCAGGCTGGTCATAAGAAAGAAATTCTTCAGGAAAGAATGAATGGCATTGGAATGGACTGCCTGGGGAGGTGGTGGAGTCCTCATCCCTGGAGGTGTTTAAAAGGAGGCTGAATGAGGCATTTAGTGCCATGGTTTAGTTAATTAGAAGGGTTAGGTGATAGGTTGGACTCAATGATCCTAGAGGTCTCTTCTGGCCTGGTTAATTCTGTGATTCTGTATTCTCCTTCCTTGGATTATTTTGGAGCATTTAGGACATGGAATTTCAACACAATCATACATAACATGTCAGATTTGACTGGCAGTGACAGATACTGAAGCACAGTCCAGAGGTTCTGCAATTAGCCCCTTAGTCACTGTCACCATCAAGCAACTGTGCTGTCTCTGATTTTATGCCTCCTGGTAACAAATACCAGCTATTTTAATTTTACAACATTACAATTCTCAAAAGACACTAGAGTACCAGAAAAGCCGTGAGATGGATGTATGCTACATAATTAATTCTGTCTAGGTTTTCACCCTTGTTTCACAGCCCCCACAAACAACTGAAAAAAAAAAGAGCAGCACTGCACTTTCAAAAACTGAGTAACAATTCTCTTTGTTTACTCCCTCCAACAGGAGTGGGATGCTCTGGAAGGTTTTGATGGAGGGGAACCAGGGGGAAGCAAATCATGAATATAGATAACTGCCTCTGTTTACCTGCAAGCCTTTTTTACTTACGTGATTCAAACTCTTTTACAGCAAGCAGCTTCTCTGATTGTGTTCTTTCATGGTTAGTTTTCTAGCAATAAAGGGGAAAAAAAACCACACCAAGAAAATTATTTTAATGTTTCTATTTGGCAGTTTTGTCTACTCATTCATAAGCTGAGAACTCCTACCTGTAAAGCAAATCCAAACCCACACTATATGGAAAGTATAGATGTTCATGAACAGCAGTGAGTTAAATTGACTGCCCTTAGCAAAGCCATAGAAATATTTCTCTGCATCAAATTAGGCAGCCAAATACTAACTCCTATCAAATTTATATACATAAATGGAACAGTATTTTAAATATGTCATTTGCTTTGTTCTAGACACCCAGAAAGCTGCTAACAATAGCAAGCAGGCAGGAGACAGGCTTCACTTTGAGGAAAGTGAATAAACTGACTGTTGACAGAGTTCAAAAGCAATGCTCCATTGTTGGCCTAAGGCCACTTCTTTGTAATCTTGGCCATTAAATATGGCTTTGCAGGTGGCCCAGCAGCTGAGGTTCAGGGACCACAGTTTGCATATTTAGCTTTTATATGACATGTAGAGTTCTCCCCGCTCCCTGTAAGCAATAAAAGCACAGATTTATTCCAATGACTTTTTGTCATTAAACATCCGATTTTGTTTGTGGATCACCACTAAACCAGGCTTTAATTAAGTTTAACACACACACATTCACACACACATCTACACACACAGCAAGTATGCAGCTACCTTCCCAGCAGGCCACCAAAATCTCACTACATAGTATCCAGGCTGCCCTTGCCACATAAGCAGACCTCAATCACACAAATATGCTTCAAAGAGAATGTGTTTTTGCAGGGAGTTTATAGCTCTACAAAGATACACAGCATAATAACCTTGAAATTCACAAATCCTGTCCCTTCCCTGCAAGCAGTTGTGCTGTCCTCAGTATCCATGCAGTTAGGGAACACTGAAATGGAGGCTGACATTGCAATCTTATTTCCTTACTGATACTATTCTTTTTCTCCAAAGACAAAGGGCCTGAGATTTCTCTCTCAATCTGTTTTTCATTAGTTAACTGCAGTAATTGTATACATTTATACCTGAATACCTCACAAGTGCTAGGAGTTGCATGCTGAACAACACTATACAAGTACAGCTGGAAAACACTAGTTCATGAAGATGTCACTGCCTGCAGCCAGGTAACAGTAGAAGCATTCCTCAATTTCCTCCCATATACTCAGTCTCATTCATTGTTCTCTTCCCCAGTGTGGCCTTGGCACTAGCCAAACATGCAACCATGAGCTCCAAAGCGCCAGAATGTAGGCTGAAACACCATGCACATTGTGAAACCATCAGTAATCTTTTCCAGACTGTTCAACAGTACCTTGACCCCAAGTTCCAACTACACAGCTTAAAAGCTCACTAACTACCATTTTGCATCTTTCCCCAAAAGTCTTCTGCTGGACTAGAGCAGCCCTGATACTGCTGCAGTGTCCTGGTGGCCAGTTCCTTCAGCTGCCCATGCTCTGGATAACACCCATCTGTACACAAGGAAGCCTGTACAAATGTGCTTTTGCAAGGACAGTTACTGTCGGTCAATGTTCATCTTCCTGTCTTTCCTGGCCTAAAGTCCCAAGTCTAACCTCCTGCTCACCTGTTTGGCAAGGATCCTTGCTGTTAGCCTCACAGTCTCCGAGGGATTCCAACTCTGCCCAAAAGTGCACATGGCAGAGCACTCTAGCTTGTGCATTGGCCAGTCTTCCTTCTGATAATGCAGAAAAACATTTTAAAAACACATAAACCACAAATATAAAGTGATGAAAAAGAGGATGCAGCAATTCCTGCCAGATCCTAGAGGTCAAGTGAAATGTGTTTCCTTTAAAAAAAAAAAAGAAACAAGATGACGCTCACTGAAGCTGAACAAAAGCTTGAGTCACATTTAAGGGGTACAGCAATCCTGCTTTTTTTCAAACAAATTCACGAGGGATGAGCTGAGGTCAGAACATCTTCATTTAGTCAACGGAAAGAAAGAATTAAATTACAAAGAAGCAAACAGACAACATGATTTATAAATCACCAGTTCTTATTGTTCAGATCAAGCACACGAGGACAGGGTAGGTCTAAGCTTGATGGCTTTATTGGGTTCATTTCCATTTAATACCTTGGCCCCTCATTATGAGATGACCCTGGTATAATCAGGAGTAATGTGTCTGAAGTCAATGGATTCACAAACACTGTAAGAATCGGTATAAGTAAGGTCAAAACCAGACCTACTGAATAGAATTATCAGATTTTTTTTCCTTAAATGTAGTAGAATAAGAACACAGCTAGGCAGTGAAAACACAGTAACAAAAACAAACACATTTTAGTTAAGAATGTCTACCATATTCGTAGTTCAACACACACTAATACTTGGAGTCATGGCACATGCCACCAGCTTTTGGCACTCTACGGATTTCCGCAAAAACAACAGAATCTTTCCGAGATGAGCACAGCATCACAGATCAACACTGCACAGGCAAACAGACTGATATGGGCTGCCCTCAGACTGCAGTGAATTTGTTTTGAAAATTACTTCACTCAAACATTTCTACATTTGAAAAATGCACATTTATTTCTGTATCTTATCCCAGACACACATTTACAGCACTGTGTTACAACAGACCTATAGTGTTCTGCCTCTAGAGTGAGCATCCAATTTTGTTTTCAGACTAAACTGGTAGAAAACAGTAGCAGAGGAAAGTAATCACAACAAAGGCCACAAAATAATAAGGGACCAAAAGTGAAAACTTGAAAAACTTTGTGTAGCCTCCAGAAAATTCTTAATTCCCCTTACTGTGATCCACCCAGTATCACAGACCCTGTCTTATCCCACTCAAAAAAAAATTTTTTTTTTTTTAAACCAACATAGCCCACCAGAATGATCAAGTGGCAGGAAAAGAAGAAACACATCATCCCTCAGCTTCCTAACTACTGGCGGCAAGAGCCATTTCAGACACCCTGGGCTCTCTCAACCATCTACCCGGAAACGGTAGATACAATTCTATTGGGAGATCTGTTACTTGTGAGCTATACCTGGAGGTCAGGCAGAACAACCCAGGGCATCTCAAATCTGTATTGGGATCCCCAGTATCTCCTGTCTTGGTTGGTTCACTTATTTAAAGGTTTTACAGAACAAAATAAAAGCTGAGATTACTAATTTCAAAGTTAGTACACTGAAAAATTCTTCCATCGACAATGGCCATGGGCACAGAGAGTTTTAGAATCATAGAATGGTAAGGTTGGAAGGGACCTCAAAGATCATCTAGTTCCAACCCCCTGCCATAGGCAGGGACACCTCCCACTAGTACAGGTTTTTTTAGGTTTATCAGGAAGAGAAAGCTGAACACCCATCCCAGGCTCACATAGGATTTGAAGCAGTGCAATACTGTAAGGGTGTTCAACCCTCACAATGTCAACTTCATTGTCCTTGACACTTCGGTTTGGTACTTCCAAAGAAACCAATGTACAGGCCACTTGAAAGAAGGTCCAGTGTAAACGTGCTAAGAGGACATGGCAATACAGATCAGGAGAACCAAAATAGTATATTACACTGTAATCATGTCATGTGAAATTACACTCTCAACTCTCCTACAGCTGTCATACTACAAAATGCATCCCCCAAGAGGTCTGTTTCCTACGTATGCCCCAAGTTCTTTTTCAGGCAAATTCCCAATAGCCTTCATAGGAATTCACAGGCCAAAGGCTGAGAGACAGACGGGAACACTTTGTCTCTCACCCCTTTTGCACACCTATGATGCCCACCAACTTCAGCCTGACTGCTGGGTGTTTGATGACCTGAAGAAGGGTGTTCAATAACCTGAAGTTTTGTAAGACCCCCATCCACACACATACACACACACACCAGATAAACAGGGGAGATTACTCACTGAAACCCAAAATCAAAATGCAGAGGTATTTGCCTGTCTCAAAGCAGTATTTTTAAAAATCTGTTTGTTCTCTTTATTCTTTACACATTGTTAATTAAAATCTTTCCTCAGGCAGAATCATACAGAGTTATATGAACGAGCAGGGGAGGTTACAGGGACAAGATAAGGCTGAATAGTGCAAAATGAGATAAAAGTCTGAAA
>VWYK01107107.1:1351-12438 GCA_013399775.1 Semnornis frantzii | reverse complement strand
GGAGGGCTAACCCTTTACATTAGTCTACTTTCTTGTGCAGCACCTACAGTCAGTGAGCAGTGATATTCTTGCCTGACCTAAAGGAAAGCCAGAATCTGGTCACTGATTCCTGCAGTTAACACTGAAAGAGAAACCAAATCTTTAAGATAGTAAGAAGAAACAGACTCAACCAAATTAATAGTAAATATTTAACCATATAACCATTCATTCATTTGGTCGGGTAAGGAAAATGTCCTTACATTCTGATAGCTTTACAGAGGCTGCTGCTCTGCATGCAACATGAAATAGGATTCCATTTACTGTGCTCCAATGGTGGTTTTGGTGTTGCCTAAGAAGAGCTGAAACATGCTGAAAGGTTCATACGCAATACTCCACTCTATTTGCTAGTGCTTTCCAGCATGAATTCAGCAAATTTATTTTCTTTCTGGAGGTAAGGAAGCTAAACTCCAAACAGAATATATTTCCTAAATCCAAATAGAACATACTTAATGATATCTATGAGAACTACTGCGCTCTGAGCTGCATTTATCAGCAATTCCCATAAGTGAAAGCATGTCTTCGTGAATCACTAAAAATTGTCTACCTTGACAGAACAGGTGGGCGGCACTTTCTGGGTGTACATTCAGTGAACAAGAACTACATTATTTTCTTATTTTGTCTGTAGTGGAATCACCAGGAATATCATGTCAGGGTCACCAGAATGTCAGGGATCACCAGAAGCTGCAGAACCGGGTGACACTGGGGATCGCTAGGTGTGGGGGGATGGATGATGTGAGACAGAGATGAACACGACACCAATGTGGTGCATCCAAGATAGCCCCTTTATGGCAGCAAGTCAGCATGGACTTCTACAGGATAGACCCTGGTCACACAGTCTGCATTCTCCTGGTTACAGGCAACTCTTCCTGAGCTGTTCCCAGGCATACACTGATAAAGACCTTCTTCAACAAGGTCACCCACAGGCACCCTGCTTTGCCATGCCACATCCTTGTTTACATAACCACCCTCTACATAGCTGCTTTCTTATCTTGAATGACTAATAGCAGAAGGGTAGCAGGAGGAACAGTTGCACTAGCAGCTCTCCCTTGTTAGTAGGATGCAACATTTGTCCAAACACAACTCTTAGTCATATGATTCAGTTTTAGACAGCCCTGTGAGGTGTGGAGATTTTGATGTAAGGATCCTTACAGCTCCACTCCAACCTGGGAGATCTCATGATTTCAGACAGGAACTGCAGCTACCAGCCACCATGTCATGACCAACAGCAGAGAGGCAATCGCTGCCCTAATTGAAATGATACCTACTGCTGGATGAGGTCTGAAGTTAAAGACTACTGCAAACCACTTGCTCTATAATATTTTTTCTTTTGATTAGAAAAGCAACATTGTGCTTTGGGCACGTCCTTCCCTCCAGGTTCAGGGCAAAATACAAGCAAATTAAACAGCCCTGCATTCAGCAAAAAGGTGCTGGGAAAGAAAATGAGAAGTCTGTATCAGAATAAAATCTGAAAACTCAAGACATAGTGTAGAATCCTACTGAAGGATATGTACAGAGCAGGAGAAAACACATCTAATCCTCAGGCTAAGGAAAGATAGCTACATATTCTGTGGTACAGCAACCAACTGTAGTTCCAGATGCTTGCAAAAAGAAGTGAAGCATGCTAAAGCATTACCCCAAGGGATGAGGGGAATCAAAGTCTTCACTTGAGAAGCCAAAATGTTATATTCATAATATTTTGTCATATTTAATTTCAACTGTACTTGAAGATAAAACAGCTACTGAATTATTTCAGCAACTATTCGCCTTGACTGAATTAAGTACCTAAAGTAGGACGCATTCAAATCTCTCAGTCACAGAATGAGAGGGTCACCTCTGCAGCCCCAAAGCAGGCCTCAGACAATTCCTGATTTTCATTACCTGTTCTGTGCAAAAACATTTCTGCTGTTTGATTTGTCACCCAGGAATATAGAAGGGACATCCGATTTGACAAGAAAACTACTTAATAAGTTGCAAAGCTAAAACTGATTGTATTCCTGAGGTGTGAAATGACTAAACAGGTGGGACACATAAATAAACAGATCTGCTTTCTTAAGATGTTCTCAAAACTGATAATAGGTGTTGCAGAGGCAGGGAACTCATGTGGCCGAGTCAGGAATTATAAAAACAGAATTATTTTATTTTCCTGAAAGCCCTGCCCCCAAACTACATACAGAACTGGTTTAAGATTATTTACAGGTTCTAATTCGATCAGGAATTCTTCAACAGGATGTTATGGATAGATTTAGAGAGTTAGGAAGTCAAGAAATGGAAAAGGCTAAGCTATAAGCACAGCTTCACCCCACTGTCAGTCAGGCTGAGCAGAGAATTAAGGGCACAGCAGCAGGCTTTTCCTCACAGAGGTGAGATAGGCACTGGGTGATGCTCCCGTGTGGGGTTTCTCTGCGACTCGGCTGCCTTCTGATGCTGCAAGCAATATCCAGTAGTCAGGATCCAGGCAGCAGCAGCCCAAGACAGGTGGAAGAGCTACCAGAGCCAGGAGTGTCTCCAAACACAACTGCCACAGACAGGTGATGCTGCCTCGGCAGTGGCAGGGGAGAGCCAAACTGCTCAGATCTGCCTAGCACCGATAGCAGCCAGGAAGTCATCTTCAGTATGGTCTGAGAGCAACTGGGTCCGGGTGCCACCAGCAGTGCTCTCAAAAGGACTGTGGGACTTGACAAGCCTGCAAATTTGCACAGAATGGTGCAAAAGTGGCAAAAGGCGACCAAAGGCAGAGACAGTGCAAAACAGAGAGCCCTGTGAAAAGGTAGGAGCTGTCCAGAAGTGGGGATGGTGCAATATGAGAACTCCTCCAAGGCAGGGAGCTCTTTCAAGGCAGGAACTCTTCTAAGGCAGGCACCTGGCACCTTCTCCTTTGTTCTATTTATGCTTTTCTAGACCAAGTGTCCATTTGCCATTTAACCTGGGTGCGTAGACCCTGGCAGCCACCACCCCCATCCCAGCGTGGGAAAGGCCTTTTGCTGTGCCCCCTCAAGCCTGCAGGACGGGGGGCACAAAGCAGTTTTCACACTGCCTTCTTCTCCCCATTTGAACCTGCAGAGGAGGAGAGAAGGAAGGAATTTGGAGTGCTCTGGAACAATAGATTAATAAAAATGAGATTGCGAAGTTGTTGTTTAAAATTTAACTTGAAATTACTGTGATTTCATGTGAAAAAGAGTAAGAATAGAAGTGCTGTGCTTATGATGAATTAATAAAATGGGGGATCTGGTAACTTTTGGACTTTTGCTAAAAGATAAAGAAAAGAAAATTAAACAAACAAAGTAAAGTATGTCTTGGAGTAGGTCTTCACTAAGTTAACAGGAGCAGCAAGCTCTCCAGAGGAGAGACTCTGGCAGTGGAAAAGGGAGAAGGGTAACTCACAGTTTCTGAACTGCTGGTAAGCCAGAGAGGAATATAGTGGTGGCTAGGGGTAGAGCACAACTCAGGGAGACAGATTTTACACAGCCTCAGGAGGCCTGGTCAGCATTACAATCAAGGTCAGATTTTGCCTTTAGTGTATATAATCAATTTAATTATTAAATAAGTTATGCTGCTAAAAGTGTAAGGATGGCAACATTCATCTCTGTCAGGATTTCAAGAGGACAATGTTGGGCTAAGACAACTTATTACCACCTCTTTCCTTCACCAGGGAGATGTCCTAGCTCAGATACTGCCTCCTGTGCACAGCTTGCTTGCCCTGCTCTCCGAACTCCAATGTGTGTGTGTGGGGTAACAACACAGGAAATTAACTAGATGTGAGGTATCACTGTAGCCCTGGCATCCAGCCTAAGAGCTCATCATGCACATGGAATTTGTTTAGAGAACAGCTCTCAAAGTCAGATGTCCCAGCATTATTTGCATGTCCAGTCTCAGGGCTGTATCTATTATCCAGTGAATTTTTAACCAAGCTACTAAGTCTAAAGACAAACTGAAGGGTTAATATCTTAAGCTTGAAATTCTTTGCTTATGCTGTTTTCAGACTAGTTTTAAAGGAGAATTCTTGTGTGAAAAAGCTAAGAAGTTTTATTGGCACAGACAGGAGATAGACGAGTACATATATTAAGAGGATTAATTACACCCAGATTTATGCACGGACTCATTATCATCAATGCACAAAGATGTTTCCAAAATTAACAAAAGGAAGGATTATGCTTTTGAAGCAGTGGGAATTCAAACAATCAAGGAGACTAAACTTCTCAAACAGTCTTAATGAACCAGGAGTGAGCAGGAGTCTGCTTACCTTCCACACACGAGGGCTGAGCCCTGGTGGTGCCAGCCACCTGCCCCGGGAAGCATGAGCACTTGACCGTTTGTGAGCGTTCTTCAATATGGTTCTTATTGCAGCACCGGTGCACTGCCACCACTTCACATGTCCCTTGCTTGACTTGGTGCTGCCCTAGTAATTGCAGAGACAAGTAGTGGAGAACAAAATAAAACGTCAGCTCACACGGAAAAAGCTACTTTGTACAGTCAGACAAGGCAGGGAATCTTTTGAACCCCACTTTTAATCCCAGGAAGATGAAGGGGCAAATCATCTTGTATCAGATTTATTCCCCAAGATTGTCCTGTTCTCAGGGACATGGAATTGTTTATCTCGAGAAAGACCTGCAAGATCATCAAGTCCAACTGTAAACTCAGCACTGCCCAGTCCACCACTAATCATGCCACTAAGCACCACAGAGTGTTCTTACTAATAGAGATTAGTTCATCATAACGAGCCAATTGTTCCATCTATCTTCCCTGGCCCTTACAAAGCCATGGGGAGAGAAGGTGATTGGAACAGAGAATCAGTTGGATTAGACAAGACTTGCAGAGACAGAGCACACTACTCCTTCCTTTGGCTGTTTTTGCATTAGATACTGTATTTACTTCTTTCCATTCATAAAGGGACTCAACAGGATAATATTTAACACAACTCAAAAACATGCAAACATTGCTTGCTATGTCTCTCATTGCAGGTAGGCTAAGAACAAGGTAGGCTGAAAAGTTGTCACAGGTATTTAAATTTTCTCAGAAAGAACTCCCACTGACATGTAGGAAACATGGAATAAATATTCTATCTTACTGCTTTCCTCTCAAGTGCCTCTCTTTGCCATCCTGTATCTCTCTGTTTTTCCCTTCCTCCCCTCTCCTCCCCTTTCCTTGCTCCTGCCTTCACATCTTAGCTCCACTGCTCCTTGCACCTAATCACTTTCCTCCTTGCCAGACTCAGTCTCTGCCCTGCCTAAGCCCCGTTCTCAGATACCCCACTTCACATAACACATCTCCTTTTTGCAGAAGTCATTTCCATGTCCTCACATTCATGAACAGCCTTCGAGTACTTCATCTTGCATTTCTCTTGTGTTATTTAGAGCCTTGGATGGCTCTTACCTGTGTTTGTAAAGCACCCTGTAAATTAACAGCACTACAGAGCAGGGTGAGGTTTTTAATGATTGAGCTAGCAGGGAGACAATGCTGAGAATAATATTCACCACAAAGCAGTACAGGCTCCTTAGGCAACAAGACACTACAGAGCAGGTGTGGTGTGGGCTATAGCAAAGGCACAGAGCAGAGTAAAGAAAGGGAAGTGAAAGGAAGAATACTCTGGAAACATAACTCTTCAAGTGACAAGCCTGGAGGGTTGTCCTGCTTCCTACCCCTTCCATGCTTACCCTGTTTTGTTTGCTGTTGTGCTTTCTTCTAAAGCATCTGTCATTAACTCATACCAGATACAGTATTTTGAGACAGAGAACACCTTGGTCTGATGAGATATGACCAGGCAAGTCTTTTGTCGATAAGATGGATCATACTGGGTGCAGAGATCTCTGTCCCTTGGGAGCAGAAACTTTTATGAATTAGGTGGGAAACCTTCACCTTGAGAAGAGTCAGTGATGCAATTTAGACTTCTAAGGGTGTTTTCATAAAGAGGAAAGAAAAAAACCCAAACGAGACTGTTCAAACATACATGTGACTTTTTTTTTTTAAGCTGGCTTGTCAGCAATCCTTTGCTGAATGTCTGTTTTGCTTTCACAAGTATTTCAAGCACAGATAAAAAGCTCCCTGACTTTTGATGGCAAATTTGTATTCACAACAACTTCAGTGGACAAGAACCTAACCATATGCAATCCCGGGAAGGGAATTTAGTCTTCTCTTTGTGCATTCAACATATAAAATAAATTATATATCCAGAGATGGTTCAGGGTTGTTTTTCTTTTCCTGAGGAAAAGCCACACTCTTTGTTTAAGCAGATGTGACGGTTTGGGAGTTACCTGCCCCCCCACACTTTGTAAAATGACCCGGACTAGAACTCAGCCAGATGGAAGTTAAGGAATGAAGTTCTATTTACAGCTCAGCACAATGTACAAGCAGATATATACACTATATACAGGAATATTTACAGAAATATACAAGCTAAAGGTAATACAGAAACACAACTCCCCTCCCAGAAATCCGAGACCCCAGGAGGGGCTCCCAACCACCCTTCTACCTTCTCCCCACCCCTAAACCTTACTCCAAGGTTTGCCTTACATGCAAGGTGAATTTGGAGGATCGGCCGGGGAGGGGGTGGGGTTAGAAGAAAAGTGGTTAGTGAGGTTACTCAGCAGAGAGGAGAAGCCAGAAGCTAGACCACCCAAGACGCTGTGCCCCTGAGACACTGACTGCCAGCCCGAGACACTGTGTTATCTTTGTTCTGAGTACTTTTTCTCAAATATCTCAGCAAGCCTATGAGTAAAGTAGACATCACCATTGTTTTCCTTTCACAGCCTGTAATATAATTTTCTCTATTAAAATATTCCAATTAGCCTCAAACCTGCACAGCAGAATATGTTACAGCAGAAAAATGTATAAGCTGTTTTACAGAAAGTTGGGAAAATGTTGAAGGCAGCATAGAAGTCTCTTACATAACTGCTGTAACAAGTTTATTGGCAGACTGTAAATTTTCATGCAAGTAGCTAACATCCCTATCGTAATAAACATGAAAAAAATGAAAGCAGCTACCAGTTTGTAGGTCAGTGGCCTCTGCAAGGCAGTAAGGCAAACCATTGGCCATGCCACTGCCTTCCACAGTGGTGTTCTACAAAGCACCTTGCATGACGACGTTTGGAGTAGAAAAGCACATGGCCCAGGGTGCGTAGAAAAGATTTTGTAAATTGAGGCTGCTAATTTAAAATAGTCTTTACTGATTGATTGAATCAGCAGTTCAAACCAGAGCTGTCTGGATTAAACAGGGACCATTTGCAGTGGTTCCCCACGGTGCTTGCAGTGGTGGTCCTACATTCACTGCAGTCAGCAGCAAAATTTCTGTTGACTTCAGGAGAGGAAAGCCACAGTCTGGACTCACTTCTGAGGAGGAAATTTTGTAAGAGAAGGAAGAAAAAAAAATGTTGGAACTACTCAGGCCAGATGTTTGAGTTTGCCAGGTATCTCATCTGAAAGACCAAGTGGCCAGGTCATCTTTTTAATTCAAGTCATTCTTCAGCAGAACTTGGATGCCAAAGTAAGAGCAGAATGCAGTTTTTCTGAAGGGATATCATAAGGATAGGACTAGACCCAGCCTCAACAATCAATATATAGCTGAAAGAATGTCTGTTTTCAAGCTCAGATTCTGTTTTCTTTAGGTGAACAATCCTGCTAAGTCAATACCAAAATAAATCAAACAGGTTGGCCCTGAGCATGCATCCCAAAAAACCCTGGGCTAGCATTCAGTTCTCATGTTTGAATTTCAAAGGCGTGACAGTGCTCCCCTGAAGGGTCAGGAGTCAACAGGCACACAGATGTTTGCAGAAGGCAAAATTAAATTACCTCCTGAGTGCATCCTTTGCTTTAGCAGTTGTTTTACTGTACACTTATTCATACTTCTCAGCTACATGGGCAGGTAAGAGTAGGTGTCCCCTCCTCATCTGCTGACAGGGGTAGGATGCTAAGGTTCAAAAGTGCTTCTGCCATCAGAGGAAGACAGCACTGCCCCTTGTCCCTAGTGTGTGGCTCTTACGAGGTATAAATCTGCATGCATCATTTGCACTAATCGGATTGCCCTTGTAATAGTCTTTCCCCTCCTACATGTTCACAGTTTTATTTCCTCCTGCTTGTTCACACACATTTTAACACTTTTTATTCTGTCGAACATCATATTCATTTCTTCTTAATACTCAGACACATCTGCCAGCAGGTGTTGAGCAAATGCTAGGTGTTAATGTGCTGCAGTCCCCTTTTTGTTCAGCAATTTGAACGTAAGGGAGAACTTCTTTACCTTAAAGGTGACAGTAATAACAACAGCACTAACAGCACTGGAACAAGCTGCCCAGAGAGTCTGTGGAGTCTCCTCTGGAAAGATTCAAAACCTACTTGCATGTACTCCTGTGCAACTTGCTCTGGCTGACCGTGCTTTAGCATGGAGGTCAGGCTAGACTATCCACAGAGGACCCTTCCAGCTCCCACCATTCTCTGATTCTATTACCCAGAGGATAAGTGCAGAGTTCCCAGAGCGGCTCTCAGATTTAAGACCACCCACAGAACATCTGACAAAGTGACCATCAACTCCCTCTATTCTCTGCCTAGGCCCACTGAAACCTGCCGTAGTTACATTCAGGTGTCCAAAGGCATAAAAAAATAAAGACTAAAAGAATATTCTCCTGCACATTTTAGTCTCCATCTTGCACCAGATAAACCTTCATCTCAGGTTTAAAGTACATTTAAGTTACAACTGAGAGCATAATGGCAGAAAACCGCAAGAACACTCTTAAAAGCATTTTATATTCGAGGGATTCTCAGGAAGCCAAGGTTCTAAAGCAGCAGGGACTGCAGAATTTTTACAGCTGTGAAGATCACAGTAAGTGAATTCTACGCTGGACACATAAGGGAAACCATTTCACAGAGAACTGCAATGAGAGACAGGGAGAAAGCGAGACTGTGGAGAGCAAAACCCCTCAGGGCTCACTTATTAAAAGCCTATAAATTTATAGCTCTTCACCTGTAAACCTATTCAGATCTGCAACTTAAGGGCTGTCAATATTTGCAGTTCAAATTCAGTTACATCTTCACATTTAAATAAGAAAACTCACCAAGAAGAGAGAGCTTTTATCAGCCACAGGACCAGCGAAGTGTTCCTGCTACAGAACACCTTCTGCATACCAAAGAGGATTGGGTCTGCCGAGGCAGACATTGTGGAGGGCAGAGGATGAGCATTGCAATCTATGGAGCTCTTGGTTAACTCTGGTGAGGAGTGTGGCACTTGCTGCTCCCCATATAGGCTTCCCTAGGAATACTGATGCTGTTCACTTTCCTGACCTCTCCATACAGCAGACAGGGCTTGCTAATGGAAGCAACCTCCAGGACTTTCCCCTCTATGAATGGTCTTAATAACCTCAGGGACTGTGCACAAGAAGGTTCTGTGACCATTTCTTTGTCATCTGTGGGCTCTCTAGACCAGAAGATGACAGACTGTGCAGAGCTGCTAGACGGTCCTCAGCTTTCAGAGAAGACAGGCACCTTTTCTGAAGAATAAGAAAGTACAAACTAGGGAGTTATTAGGCTTGCACCTTACAAGCCGGCACAAGTGCTGGGGCTGGAGTTGACTGAATAACCACCAGGGAAGTATTTAGTCTCAGTTTAATAGATTTTTGGCAACGAATATATTTGACAAGACTTTATTTCCACTTTCTTCGTAGAAGTCAGTGGGCAGATATGCAATTAATGCTTCTCAAACTCCACAAAATCCTCAAACTAATAGAGGGAAATGCAATTATTGTTAATGAAACATCATAGTGATATACTTCCATACTACAAAGAAAATAGCAAAGAAAGAGGAAGGCTTTCAGAAGTTTGCCAGCCAACTCTGTCAACATCCATTTTTCAGACACACAGGCAACATGCCTCTGTCATCAGGAATCCTGAGTGACTTCCTCTTCTTCTCCTTTTTCAACTGAGATACATATGAACAAGACACATTGAAAGGGAGTTCTTGTCTCAGTGTCACAAGCTGCCCTCAGTGATGAAGAAAACAACTGATACTATGGGGAACAGCACATCCAGGCAGGAGAGCAACACGATCCTAGCTCAGCATATTCTTCAGTAATCCTCAAACCCAGCAAGTTTGGTCTGCACAAAATCAACTGAATCATTTATTTAAAGGGTAAAGGTATGACTGTCAATGGGAAGATGAATGGCTATGGACACTAATATTGCAGACACCAGGAAGAGAAATAAGGGAGTTGAGAAGTCAGCACCAATGCTTCTTGGGAGAAAGCACCATAAAGAGCTTGGCACCAGTTCTGCTCCACAGTCACTTGGCACCAGTTCATCTGCTCCACCGTCACTTGCTGCTGGCCTTTGCTCACAAGTATGCGAACACACAGAAGAACACACCAAGAGGTAAATAATCTTAGAAAAGCACACACATCAAAGCAAATAACAGCTACTGCTTTTCACATTTTGTTTTTAACCAAACATATTAATGAGAAATTGTCCAGCCCATGGGGTGGTTTGGGGGGGGGAAGACAGGAAGGGAAATTTTTTAAGCTAACATCTCTTCTCAAGAGAAGCAGCTAGACATTCTGGACTGAGGATTTCAGCACAGTTTTTCCTTGCCGCAGTTCCTTCAGCCACTAGATTTTTTCATAATAATTACAAATTCATGTCAAGATCCTGGCCCAGGTGCTCTCCTTGAGCATGATGTCTGCTTCACTCATAGGCTTGCTGAGATGTAAAAAACAAGGACACAAATATAGATAAGAGAGAGTCTCTGTCTCTCTGGCTGCTTGGTGTCTGCTGGCCTCTCTACTGAGTAACCCAACTAACCACTCTGCTTCTAAACCCCCTTGCCCATCCTCCAAACTCACCTTGCACGTAAGGCAGACTCTGGAGTAAGGTAGAGGGCTGGGAAGAAGGTGGAAGGGTGGTTGAGAGCCCCTCCTGGGGATTCTGATTTCTGGGAAGGCGATTGTGTTTCTGTATTACCTTTAACTTGTATATTTCCATAACTACTCCTGTCATGCCAGTTGGTTGAGTTTGGTCTGGGGAATTTTATACAGCTGGGGGGGGGGCGGGGGGGGGGCAGGGAACTCCAAAAC
>VWYK01107063.1:29217-42013 GCA_013399775.1 Semnornis frantzii | reverse complement strand
GAGCCTCATCCAGCCTGGCCTTAAAAATTTCCAGGGATGGGGCTTCCACCACGTCCCTGGGCAAACTTGTTCCAGGGTCTCACCACCCTCATGGTGAAGAATTTCTTCCTAACATCCAATCTGAATCTGCCCACTTCTAGTTTTGCTCCATTTCCCTTAGTCCTATCTCTACCCAGCAGCTTAAAAAGTCCCTCACCAGCTTTCTTGTAGTCCTCCTTAAAGTACTGGAGGGCCCCAAGAAGTTCTCCTTGGTGCCTTCTCCTCTCCAGACTAAATAGCCTCAACTCTCTCAGTGTCTCCATAGGAGATATGCTGCAGCCCTCTGATTATCCTCATGACCAAGGACAAGGGAGTTTTAACCATTCTGAATACTGGAACTGGTATTTCCCAGTAGAAATGTTATCACAATGCAGCAACCCTTTCCCATAGGAGTATGTCCCAAGACAGTAACCTAATTCCACAAAAATAATTTAATCTCTGTTCATGGCAGAGCTTAAACTATGTCCTTACATGTTCTGACACGTCTGTTTCATAACCCAGTGACCTAACACATAGATCTTATAACTAATGGCATCACTTTGTTGGCTGACTTCAGAAGAACACTGCTGGAATGCTGTCAAAGCATATACTGGCAAGAAAAAGGGCTGCTTTTCACTATAGTTCAGCTAATTTTCATCTAAGACCAGGCGTGGAGACAAAAAGCATGAGTTTTCCAGTATATAAACTCAGAGGGAAATACCTGCTTGTTGGCTCTGAATCACCTCTGGTTCATAGAAAGCTGGGGTGAAATGGGGTTTTAGTGGGCATGGAAGAAGTTAGACAGGTGGTCTTCCCACTAGAGCTGTTAAGTGCTGCATAGGATTTCTGCTTCCAGTTGAAGACTGGCCCCAGTTAAGAGATCCTGAAGTTGATGTCTGTTCTCAGATGGTTTGGTGAGCCTGTTAGTTCAGAGCAGGAGTGAAATCTGGTGCTTTATGAAAGATGACTGTGTGCTGTTTTGGACCTGCCAGCGGTTCAAGTTGCAGTGCTGATCCAAAGCACAACTGTTTTTCTTTGAAAAAACTACAAGGCTTGACATGTTAGGAAGCATTTCAGTACTGAGAAGGTGGTCAAACAGGCTTCCTAGAGAGGTGGCTGATGCCTCAAGTCTGTAAGTGTTTAAGGGCGTTTGGACAAGACCCTTAGCAACATGCTTTAACTTTTGACAGCCCTGAAGTGGTCAGACAGCTGGAGTAGATGATCGTTGGTGGTCCCTTCCAACTGAAATAGTCTAGTCCTGTCCTGTTCTATTCTATGAAGAGATGAAAGTAATTTAGCTGCTGCACCTCTTCAAGCTTGTGCTGGCATAGTTTAAGGGAGACTGAGGGGACAGGGAGGCAAATGCTAGGCACTGAAGAAAAGCCTGGATGTGTTGTTGGTTAAAGCATGGGCTGGCTCATACCTCCACTCGGCCTGTTTCCTGCTTGGTAAACGCAACTGTGCTTTGATGTTGTGAAGTGTGAACAGCCACTGGTAAACAATGCAAAAGATGGATTCCTCTGCAGTTTGGTTTGGATGGGCTGCTTTGCAGCCCAGGTTTATTCATTGTTGATGAGTGAGCAGATCCTGTGAGTCACATACCTGATGTGATGCTCAGAGAGGGCTGGGCACTGCCAGGGAGACTGACCATAGCACCAAGAATGAGCTACAATTGCTCTTGTAGAGCCTAGGACCCATTTGTCTTGTTTTTTTCTTCTGTAATGGGTGCATTACTAGTATAAAAAAGACATTCTCCCTGGCTCCCCAGGGAATTTGTGCCTAGCTCCTTGTGCTGTTATTGAGCTGCTCTCTGGCTGTAGACAAAACCTCTGTGAAGTGGAAAGCCTGTACTTAATTCACCATGTTGGTGTGAGCTACAGCTCAAGATCCTTGGATGAAAGGCTTACAGCACTTTAATTACCATTATTGGTACAGACATGTTTTACTATTTGAATATCAGTAAGTCCTTTGAAGAAGTCATTGAGGCTGCTGGAGTCAAAGTCCTGATTTATATCAAGAATTTTTCTTACTGTTCTTTTTCTTTTGGTGGGCTGTGTTTATTATCTCTTTAGATTACTGTTAAGCTAGGAAAGAGATCAACAATCTAATATAAAGTAAAGCAACTTGAAAGGATGTAACTCAAATCCAGAAAAGAACAAAAATGATAATAATGAGGGTGAAGCTCTGTTTGATTCTCCCCTCATCCTTAAAGCACACTGTTGTGCTAAGCTATCTTTGTGTTCGTGGTCTATTAAAGATGATCTACCACTGTGAAGCTCATCACATCCTTGCCCACAAAACATCATGAATTTGAGATCAAGATGAACATGGATTTTTAACCTTAGCTCAGCAGATCTTCTGCTACAGATCCAGATCTTTTGTGTGAAGCTGGGTATTTCTTGACAAGTTTTTGTTTGTAGTACTGTAACTGCTAATCTGCTCTTTACTGGGAGAGATGAACAAATAAGCAGCACTTGACATTTATCTACTATTCTCTCCCTTCAAGCTGAGAGAAGTTAGGTGATTTGGCTAAAAAGAGATTTGCAGTACTCTTCAATGCCCTGAGGCTAGGAGAGATAGGAAGTTGGGGCTGGGAGGTGAGGAGTGGCTAGGTGATAGCAAAGGTTTCCTCCCCTCCTTGATACATTAACATGTCCTCTGTAAGAGCTGCTTGGCTGTGGGCTTTTCTTTGCTAGATAGGGTCAATGAATTCAGGACTAGGATTATGAGAAGGGAGACCTATAAGATTGCCTTTCTTCTCTTACAACAGAATTTTGGGGCAAATCATTAATTGCTGGAATTAATAATTGATTCAGCATAGGCTGTCTGACAGTCTGCTATCATCTGGGTTTTGGGCAGCTCTGTGATCGCTGTGTTTTGGAAGCTGCAGTTCTCTGCCTTGATGAAAGACAGTTTTCCAGCCCTGCAGCAGCTGGACCTCTGCAGCCTGTAGGCAGAAAGGGCAATGTTTTAAATTTCGTGGGGTTTTTTTGTCATTATGAGTAGTTATTTTCCATCATTTGTGAAAGCCCCTACCAGCCAAACAGGTCATTGCTTTTTCCCTGGGTCACATGAACTTATGTCTTAGCCTCAGTTTCTTCTCCACCTTTTTGGGAGGCCACTGTGAAGAGGACCTGTTTTGGTTTCTTTTTGAATCAGATTAGATGCTAAACTGTTTGGAAGGGGGAAAAAAAATCACTACCTAACAACCCAAAGGTAATCTAAAGGGTATTCATTTACACAAAACATCAACAAACTTAAGTTGAACTTTGGTTGTTCATTTACTTTTTTTTTAACTTCAGGTTTAATTTTTGTTCTGTTAAATCATGTTAAAATAGCTTTCTAATGTCCTAAGGACCTGCTGTAGTCTCTAGGCAATAGTTTGAGAAGTGAATTGCTGGGGCAACGTGCTGGGAAACCCCCGACTTTTCCTGTGGAGATACCAAGGTAGACTTGGATAGCAATGGGATGTTGTGACTGACCTTCAGTCTGTGTGGGTGCTGTTGAATCTGGGATTAGTCATGTCTCATTTTCTTGAAAAACAAATCACATCTTTTTCTCCTGGCATAATGACCTGGGGTTTCTCCCCTTCCCATCCTTCTCAGCTGGACAGGAGAGCTCCTGGCATCCTTCCCATCTCCTGCACAAGTTGAATCAGAATGGTCAAAGTTCCAGCACATGTTACTCAAAAAAAACCAAACCAAAAACAAAAACAGGGTGTGTGTGCCTGCATGCAGATATGTGAGTGTAAAAACTTTGTACATGTATGTGTGCCTGTGTGTGAACAGGACTGAATGTGACCTGACAGGAATAAAATGTGTCAGCGTGAGTGGGTGGCAAGGAAGGATGTGTGCAATGTGGAGGTAGCAGTAACTGAGGCTGGTAGAATGCTTTCAGATGGACTTTTGATTACTTTTTTTTTTTTTTTTTAACCAAAGTCTTCATTTTCTATGAAGATATGTAAATAATTAATTAATAGAGAAAAAGAAGACATGCTAGTGGGAGTTTTGAAAAAGTCAAAGAACTTTGATTTTTTCCAACCAGTTCCAGCTGCAGAGGATTGAGCTGAGGAATAGAAATAAGAACAAAGGAACTGGAAATTAATCAAGGAAGGAAGAAGAAACTGCCTTGAGAAATGCATGGAGGGAAATGAAGAGAACAAATTAAGAAAAGGTGATGGAGAAAGAAGCCAACCGAAAGAAGCAGTGAACCAAGGGAGCAAAAAATTACTTAGTGAATATTTTAGTGAAAAGGAGTAAAAAAAAAAAATAATCAAAGCACTGAAGAGATGGAGAAAGAAAAGTGCTCCAAAGAATGTGTCTCAGATTAAAGGGAAAGGAAGAGCAGTGTGAGTGCTGCAGGACAAGACAAGAGGAGGACAAACAGTTAATCATGTTTTATGTGTGTCTGCATGTAAAGGTACCGAAGTGCTGACATCCGAGCAGCTGTTAAATCATGTTGGAGAGTGTTTTTAACACCCCGGAGATCTGCCAAACAAAGCTGATAGTTTCATTATCCTGCCGTGCTCGTTGTGTCCCCACAGTCTCTGCCTTATGGCTTGCAGCCAGTGACAACCTTGAGACCCTTTTTCCTGCCTGGATGTTGTCCCGTGCTCAGTGCTGGGCTTTCACCCGCTAATCAGAGTTCACAAATTGGATTTCAGAGTTACAGCTCTGATCTGGCCTGACCTGTTGTTAATCAAGGAGCAGGCTTTTCAGCTGGTGTACTCGAAGCTGCTCCCTCCTGTGCCTTGTCTAGTCATTTGTATGGCAGCACGTTGCAAATTACAGCCCCAGTGTGAGCTTCTGGTGATGTGCTGCCATGGCAGGTGCCCCAGCTCAGTACTGATAAGTGCTGAGAGTGGATTTTAGTGTTTGTGTTGTGCTCTTTTAATACCCTCTGGTCACTTCTAGCTTTCACGTGCATTTGTGCTGATGGAAATTCCTGTTTTCCTGTAAAAGGAATGAGAATTGCACTGAAGTTGTTACCTCTCCTTATCACTTACATACAGCTTTTCCATCCATCTTTTATTCTATTCAATGTGAAGATGATTTTACTGCCACTAGCAAAAGTAGTGGGAGGTCACCCATGCCTGCTGTCCCCAAAGAGTGCAGCAGTGTCTCCAGGATCCTGGCTCCCAGGTGGTGTTGTTTCCCCAGTGCTGAGGCCAGCGATTGATCCAGAGGGAATTTGTGGTTTTGTCATTGTGACTGTTAAATGGTCAAGCTTCTGCTTTTCTTCACTGGGCAACTAAGCAGCGATGCCTTGAATTTCTTAGTCATGGAAGCTAAAGAGTAGGTGTATAAAATAATGTGATGTTGTAATATATCCTGCTAGATGAAGTGGATCTGTTGATGCTTCCAGCAAGACTATCCCATGACAACTCATCTGCAGAACGGAGCTGAACTGTCAGCAGTTCTGCTTATTTGTCCCATTTCCTTCTAAGATTTTGTCCATGCTCACAGATCACATCCCATGCTTTCCCTTGGATCCAACTACAGCATTACCTACCAGCAACAGTAGTGTTCCTTCTCAGAAGACATACAAACCCATCATGTCTTAGTTACACAGCAGTGTAAGACTATCCTCCATCGTCTCCATATGAAGAGGTCATTTACCACTATTACCAGTTACAGTCAGATACTCTGTGCTTAGCACAGAGACAGCTCCAGCTGCAGAAGGTTTATTTTGCTGCAGAAGCTGTTTGAGGTTCGTTTTGTCTTTGTTAGAGGTGCAGCTTTTGTGGCCAAACCAAATTTTTTTTTTAATCTTAGTGTTATATGCTTTCCCTCTGGCCGTGAAAGAGTTGCCTCAGGGAGCCATGGTGAGTGTATTGATCACACCAATCACAGCATCTTCTGGTCTTAAAGTTTCAGGCAGTAACTTTTAAAGGTTAGATCAAATTCCTACCATGCCTCTGAAATAATGCTTTCTGGTTTTTAATCAGGTAACTGACTCCACTACTCCTTGAAGCAGCACTTTGGCTGGTGATGAATCCACTGTGAAGGAGGCCGGACTGTATTGCTCTGTAACAAATATCCAGCACTGTTACAACCAGAATGTAAAAGAAAAAAAATCAAGAAAATAAAAGAGGCCTTTTGGGCAATACAGGCAAAGGGTTTTGCTTCTTAACGTCCACAGACATTTGAAAACTCTTAGATGACTTTTAGTTACTGTGGGTAGAGAATGTAGCATGTGATGTACACTGCTGACTGGCTGGTCTCAGCACACAGTGGTGTGAGCAAGTCCATTCCAGCACTAAAGCCTTTTCTTACTTGCATGTGGCATGATTCCACTGATACTCCTTTTCTTAAAGCCCAGCTGGTGGCAAGTAGAAAGAAAATCAGCTGTAACAGCTCCTTAGTGATACATACACCCTCTGGACACCAGTCTTGTCCAGCTCCCCAGAAACAAGAATTTACATTGTTTTGACCACTGTACATTGAAAGAAAGCAAGTTACTGGCAGTGAGTACCCATATGAGAGTGAGGATGTGGAGAGACTTCCACAGAGAACAGTTCCACTCGATTACCAAATAGCACATGCTTGGTAGAATTGCTTTCACCCTCATTTAGGTGTATCAAGTGAAGCTGCTTCTTCAGTGTATGCTGGGCAGTTAGTTGCAAACCCTAGCAGTCTCAGTATGCAATATTTTCCTTCTTGGCTAAACTCAAAGTTTCCACTGCTTAGTTTTAATGCATTTTATTTCTGGTTCATCATCTGATGCTACATGTAGAATTGAAAAATAATAACAACAGTCTTTTTGCTTTATTTGCAACAAAACCTACACAAATTTAATCTGTGATTGTGGTTCTCTAAAT
Source organism: Semnornis frantzii (assembly GCA_013399775.1). Lineage (NCBI taxonomy): Eukaryota > Metazoa > Chordata > Aves > Piciformes > Ramphastidae > Semnornis > Semnornis frantzii. The sequence continues at coordinate 35,175 of VWYK01107063.1, read as the reverse complement.
CCCTCCTCACAGTGGAAAGGCTTCAGTGTTTGTACACTTGGAAATCAACAAAATTACTTACTATGGTTTCATGTACAGAGGAGGTGGAGCTGAGCGGTTAGGCTCTCGATCTCTTTTTAAGTTTGCAGAGTCAGCGGCAGAATGTTTTGTTCCTGGCTGTGTTGGTGCAAAATCAGAGTGGCGTGATGGACTGGAATAATTCTGGCTTCAGCTTATCATTAACTTCAAGGGATTTACTCCACACTTTAATCACTCACTGCATGCATAGTCTGACCCGGGAAGAGGCATAAAGCATAAATCAGTGCTGGATTTGGTCCTGAGCCAGAGCTGGTGGGAGAAGTGCTTTTAATGCGTTTGTTATTTCTTAGATAATGAACACTCCTACAGAAAGAGGCCTGTATGGTCTATCAAACATTTGCTTTCAACTTTTGATCCTCCCTAAAGAAAAAACTCTGCATGATGAAGCGAGGGAGTGAGTTTGGGCCTCTTGCGTGCAGGGTTACAGCATGCGAAGTCACTGGGTTTGACTGTGCCTGTGTTCTGTGGGTGGAGAAGGCGATGCTGAAAACACTCCTCAACTCAGTAGGACTCTTTGAGAAGGAGAGAGAAAATTACTCTTTTATTATAAGGTTCTCCAAATGATCTCTGAGAAAATGTGATATCATTCATACGCATTGCCAAGCTGGAGAGATGCCGTGCATCTTGGCAGCCATCTAGAGCTAACATACAATTCCTTTGGGTTGGTATGGGCTTTATCAGAAACGGCTCCATATGCAGTATTTACATAACTGTGGCGGAGTGTGAGAATAAACACAGCTGTGGCATTGCCCTAAATATTTCAGTTCAGTGGGGAATTAAGGGAACTTTATCGCTGAACTGCAGATAAACAGAAGGCAGGGAGCGGTGGTCAGTTTAGGCAAGGAACAAATCAAAGCTGCAATGGATGGACTGCTGGAAACATTAAAGTGCTTTAGAGTTCGAGTTTACTGAAGGCACTTTTCAGAAAATATGGAAATGCCAGCAGTCAGCTGTTGCACAAAAAGCAGCATCCAAATGGACTGGGGAATCAGAGCGGCACAGACCACAGGACAGAAGAGGGAAGAGTTTATAGGGACGTGGTGCTTTCAGTGTCTGAGGGAAGTCAGAGCCTGTGGGTTTCTGGGAAAATGTTATGTTTTTTCTCCATCCCAGCTGCCTGCAGAGACAGGAGTCCTCGATCTCTAGTGGAAATCCGCAATCTGGGTTTCCTAAAGGTAGTTTAGTGCCCAGACCTTACAGCAATAAGCAGTAGCAGAGTTTAGGCAGTTGAGGATTTTGACCTTTGTTCTAAAGGTAGGAATAAAAAAGGTGCTCTACATAGCAACTTGCACAGGAGCAGTGCTCACTGATGTAATCTTGGGGTGGAGCAGTGCTGTGGATAAAAGGATTCAGTTTCAAGGCTGTCAAAGCAGCATTTATTTCTGTTTCAAACTCACTTTTGAGAAGCACAACATGTGTTGTCCAATCTTCCTGTCACTCCGCTCAGAGGACATGGTAGATTTTCTGCAGTCTATCATGGTAGATTTTCTTGTTAGTGCATTGCCACCAAACTTTGATGGCTGACAAGAAGTCCCTAAAATAGCCACATCAAAAGTCACTGGGGGTTGACAAGAATATTTTTGGAGGCGTGGTGCAGTATGTGTGTTTCTATATGTACACTGGAATATGTACATTGATATCACAATAGAATATCTGTATTAGAATATATATAATGTAGAACCTGTGAAGCATAACTGTTAAGAGGTGTTAAAATGTTCAGTATTTTAGGGGATGGAGCTCTTGTTCAAACATATAAATAGCCACCATCAAGAGAAGTACGCTTTGATGAAGGCTCAGGTAGCAAAATACCTGTTTGTATGTTAATCCACCTGCTGTAATGAAGAACTTACCAAGTTGGAGGGAAACAGGTTGCCATTTGGAAGCTCTAGACCGTGTATTTTTAAACCAAAACCTACTACAATTCCAGCTTTAAAAGAAATTACCCAAGTTTGCTTTTCCTTTGCAACTGAAAAAGCAGCACATTCTCCTGAGAGTTTCTCATCCTCGTTCAGCAGTTCGTTTCCCACATGACACACAGCAAGGTGGGAGTTCTCTTGTAGAAGCACAGCCTTTGTAAAGAGCATTGTTTTGCACAATCCAGGCAGTGCATTAACATTTTTCAAAACCAGCACAATGCTGCTATGCTGTCCAAATAATTTTTGTCTTTAAAGGGAGTATGAAAATGGGAGGAAGAGTGCTGCTCCTGACTTGATACACCTTCCCACTTTTTTTGCTGGTGAAATAGGGATGGTGTCACTGTACTAATTTGTAGAATTATGTGAGATCTGCTACCAAAAAGCGCTCTGTAAGTAATAAGCAACGTTACACCAGTTACCACAATGTACTTTGAAAAACCAAGTCTTGTATAAGTTTGTTTCCATTGATAGCTGCCTTTGAGCAGTCAGTGTTCGAACAGCAGTAGGAGAGAAGTGTTTCAGATGGAAAGACACCCCAAGGTGTGGTATCTGTGTGTGATGGTGGTGATTATTGGATAGAAATGGCTAAATCCTAACTGTCAGAGAGCCAGCTTTTTCTTGCAGCTCAGGTAAAAAATGAGAGTGTGAGTGGGAATGTGCCTATCTACAAACATAGTTTTCTTGTTCACCAGACCTGCATCACCTGACAAGGAACATCTCTGTTGGTACCTGAAGATTAGTCCTTTGTGCTTCCTGGGGAGGCTAAATAAGAGCCTTTATTTTTCAGACAGTGCTGAACTCCAGCAGCTCAACTGAGATGTGCATTTTTGTGTTGGCTCAGCGCTTTCTGAAAAATCAACCCACTTCTAAAGCTGTCCAGACAGTGATTTAGGACCCTGAACAGTTCAGCTGCTGAGTTTGGAAAATCATGACCTTTTCTATCTTTAGAGCAATGTCTACATGAAGACCTCCCCATCCCAAAATGGACAAACATGAGGCCAGCGGTCCTCGCTCTGTGAGCCCCGCAGAGCTGTGCAAATGGAGTCGCACCCTGTTCTAGATTCTGGTCTGGCTTAACCAATTAATTAAAACCTCTTAATTGTTAGTTAAGCTCCAAATTGCTGGATTTTGTAATTGCATGACAAATATTTGCATTACGGTACTGTTTCAAACCTCAACTTGACTAAATTCCACTGAACTAATTAATTTTCTGCTACAGAAAGGAGTCTTTTGGGCGTCCCAGAGATCAGGCAGCAGTACACAGGAGAGAAGTGCGTGCTTAGGCTCAGATCCCAGATCAAATTTGTGTGGGTCATGTTGAGGGGCAGTCAACTGTACACGTACAATGAAAAGCATAAATATGATATGTTAGTTGAGTGATGGGCAGCAACGAGGGCTTGGTTTTGTAAGTGCTTCATAAAGATAAACTAGACTATGACCCAGGTGGGTTGTTTAACATTCAAGTAAAAGCAGCTCACAAAGCTATGGGGAGCACACAAAGTCCCAGTAATAACTAATTACTTTGCTGAAAGGTGAACTGAAATAGCTGCAGCTGCCTCTCAAAACTACTGTTCTTGTTGTTGTTGTTGTTAGAAAAAAGTGTTGGCACAGGTCCCGTAACCACGATGGACAGTCTTAATTTTAATGGAAACTGTATGTGTTTGTGCATTTCAAATCACAGCAGCGAGGTGGAAGCCCACAGGACGGTCAAGTAAGCATGTTTTTTTGGGGAAAAAAAAGACTCAAACATCTCTCTTCACAGGAGTTGGAAACTGTAAAAGCTGCCTGCCAGCAGCGGCCATACACAGTTGGGGTTAGCCTTTTCTTGCTGCCACTGTTAGCAGGATCTAAATGGAGCATTGAGGATGTTGATAACTCCTGAAGAAAACCAAGGCCAGTTGTGGTGGGATCCTAGTTGCTGCTTAGTGGTCTCACTGAAACCACAAGAAAACTCCTGTTTGGGATGGGAGTGGTTTTCATTTAACTCTATAGATGTATAAGAAACACATGGAGAAGCTCCAGGTGTGCCATGATACCCAGCAAACTAAGGTAGCACCTTACCCCTGGCTTCTCTGCAGCTACCTCCTCTGTAGTTCTGCGTGGTCGCCTTGTTGGTGAATGTTAATGAGTGAATGCTCCTCTGGCCTTTGTATTTGAAACTTGTGTTGATGTGCTAGATTGCCAACATTGGCAAATTCCCTTCTCAAGGATTTTACTGTAAGGACACTAAGGCTCGGTGTCAGGTAATCTTACTGTATTCAGGTGTTGTAAGGTAAGTTGTAATGGTAGGTCTTGGTATCAGCATACTTATTTTCCACTTGTTGCTAACACTGAGTGACATAATGCATCTAGCTACTTGATGGTGTCTGAGTGAACGTAATGTTTTTCCCCTCCACATTTTTCTAGACTTATTGAAGTTCATTCACCTGATGCCAAGCACACCGTGGTGCTCAGGAGTAAGGATTCAGCTACAGCCCAGGCCTGGTTCAATGCCATCCACTCCAGTGTCAATGAGCTCATCCCCAGGGTGATTTCAGAGGTCAGAGACCAGCTGGGTAAAACAGGGATTGCTGGAAGTCGAGAGATTAGGCATCTAGGCTGGCTTGCAGAAAAGGTAATGAAAACATTCTTATTTTCACTTCTAAGCTTGCTCTCTTTCTCTCTCTCTCTTTGTTCCTGAATTCAGTCTTGTCTATAAATGGAAAGGTTAAATGGTCTTCTGGATTTGATTTAGCTTTCCATGAACATGCTTCCTGTCTTAATGTGCCATTTTTTGGTGCTTTTGGAAAACAATGATCACCACCAAACTAAAAAACAAACAAACAAACCAAAGAAATTAGAAACATCAAAACTCCCAAACAAACAAACAAAAACCCCACCCCCCCCTCAAAAACTAGCAGGTGCCCTGAGTCTTAACTTCTGTATGCCAATTAGTAAAGATTTCACTGGGAGATTGAAGTTTTTTGAGCTGCCAAGTTCAAACGTGAGTCAAAAAACTGACACCAGCCTCGAGCTCCCCTGCTGTTATGCGTCCTGTTCACTTCTATGAGATGTCACCTCACTACTCCCAGTTTGGGAAATAACCAATTGTTTAGTCTGTGGTCCACCCCTCTGCTGTGCCTGGCATTAGGAGCTGGGCATGGTGTGAAGCAGAAGACAGGCTGTGCTTGGGAGCTTTTCTTTAACTATGCTTGAGCTGCGTTTCGTTGAAGGCTGGGCTTGCAGTTGTAACTTTTACCATGTGTGTTGTACAGTTTGAGTCTCAAAATACTTCACACCGTAGGGGAAAGCTGGTGTTCAGCTCTGGAGTAGTTTGGGATCTATTGTCCTGTTGAAAGCTGACCCATGAATGCATAGGGATAGTATCAATAAGAAATAATCTGGTTTTAAATCATCAGTCTCAGAATTTGTTTCAGGTACTATATCAACTGGTAAGAGTGGATCTGCTACACTACCAGCACTAGGATTGTGCCTAGAAATACCTCCTGTCCAGATACTGCCTGAGCAGCCATTCAGAGCATCCCTGCCTCCCCCACTGGGGTGTGCATAGAGGCTGCCCTTTCAAGCTACATATCCAGCACAACTGTTGAAGGCTGACTGATTACCCTAAAAAAAAAAAAAAACCCAACAAACATTGTAGCTCTGCAGTTCTGTAGGTGAAAATATGAGAGTTACAGGCGCCACATTTCTCTTTAGCATACTTAAAGAAGGCACACTGTTAATTTTTAGTGAAATGCAAGTCAGTCCACGTGACTTGTAGTGAGTTAGAGACTGTAAAACCTTTCAGGCAGATTTTGTGTGTTTTCCTATCCCTCCTTCCAAGCTTGCAGAACTGTTTGACATTAATGTTGGGGGAATAATTTGTGAGTTAAAACACCGCATCACTGGTAAGTAAATTTTAACAGTGTTAAACTGTACAGTGGTGGGGGTTTTAATCTTGTTTCCCCTTTTCTCAAATCAGTTT
>VWYK01107063.1:4664-20038 GCA_013399775.1 Semnornis frantzii | reverse complement strand
AGGAGAGCTCTTTAGTTCGGAGAAGAGGAGCCTGAAGGGTGACCTCATCAGTGTTTAGAAATATGTAGGGTGAGTGCCAGGATGCTGGAGCCAGGCTCTGGTGGGTGATGTCCAATGACAGGACAAGGGGCAATAGGTGGAAGCTGAGGTACAGAAAGTTTCATTTAAACATGATGAGTTTTTCCTCTGTGAGGGCGACAGGACACTGGAGCAGGCTGCCCAAGGGGAGTAGTGGAGTCTCCCTTTCTGGAGATGTTCAAAACCCACCTGGATGTGTTCCTCTGTGATCTGGGCTAGGTGATCCTGCTCTGGCAGGGGGGTTGGACTGGATGATCTTGCGAGGTCCCTTCCAGCCCCTGACACTCTGTGGTTCTGTGAATAGTGCTGATAAAAAAGAAATCCATTTATTCCCTTCCCCCAGATCCTTCAATTCTGAAGATTTATTTCTGCTCGTGGAGTTATCTGCTCTGCTTAACTGGACAGTAATTGATAGTATGCATCATGATAATTAGTCTAATGAGTTTCTTAAACCCTAAGCCCCACAACTACTGGTTGTCTTTAACATAAATAAAAGCTTTAGGAAAGGACTGAACAAAAAAATCTCGCAGCAAGGGAGCCTCTCTGTCCTCTCCAAGGGGTTTCCTCTTCTCCTTTTTAATGAGGCCCATATTAGTTGTCATTTGTACCTTCCCTGATGAATAGTTTGGGAGAAAAGCTTTTTCTGTGCACAGCAAAATTGGTGCCAAGACCCTGACCTTTGCTTTTGGTGAGACCTCATTTGAGTCTCGGTCCCAAGCCCAAACATATTGTTGGATCAATCATGTTGATTTTTGGCTCCAGTAGTAATGTGCAGCTAATGAGTTGTATGGTGTACACATTAACCTCAGACCTGACAGTGCTAATGCCAGGCACGTAGTGAAATCTCACTGAGGCTGCAGGGAAGATGTACAGTGCTGGCATCTTAATAGAAGGAGACAATTAAAAACAGTAGAGAGGTGTCACAGGTTTGTGGCTTGCGGGATGTAGGATTTAATCAAAGCAGGAAAAACAAACCAGCTTCTGTCTGGTAAGGAGAAAAAAATTAGATCTCAACACCATAAAGGTGCTTTATGAACTGTGAAATAGAGAGGAAAGGCTGAATGTTTAAACAGTAAGATAATGATTTTGCTACCAAAAGGGGAGCTTACTTTGGGGAACAACTGTTGAATAACGTTAGATTTTACCTTGGCAAAGATTTTTCTCTTAATGATTATCATGGCATTGCAAGAAATTTTGAGCATTGCTGTTTGATTTTTTAAATTATTATTACTAGTAGATACCGTATTTAGCAATACTTCTGTGCTGGTTTGAGCTAATTGGAATATTTTAATACAGAAAATTGTATTACAGGCTGTGGAAGGAAAACAATGGTGATGTCTACTTCACTCATAGGCTTGCTGGCAATGTTTAGGAATAAGGAAACTAAAACAAAAAGATAAGAGAGTCTCTCGAGCTGGCTGTCTGGGTCATGAGGTGCAGGGTCTTGGGCTAGCAGCTCTGGCTTCTCCTCTCTGCTGAATAACTTCACTAACCACTTTTCTTCTGATCCTCCTTGCGCGTAAGCCAAACCTTGGGGTAAGGTGTGGGGGTGGGGAGAAGGTGGAAGGGTGGTTGGGAGCCCCTCCTGGGGTCTCTGATTTCTGGGAGGGGAGTTGTGTTTCTGTATTACCTTTACCTTGTATATTTCTGTAAATATTCCTGTCTATAGTGTATATATCTGCTTGTACATTGTGCTAAGCTGTAAATAGAGCTTCATCTCTTAACTTCCAGCCTGGCTGAGTTCTAGTCTGGGTCATTTTACAAGTGTGGGGGGTGGGGAACTCCCAAACCGTCACAACTTCAGAAAGGTTCTCCTGTCCTCACAAGTAAAAATTCTGAAGACCAGTTGTTGAATTACCACAAAAAAGAGCCAGCACCAGTGGTTTTGAGAGCAGCTGTTTCTGCTCACTTCCAAAAGTAACACTTCCCTCAAAGGGCCAGATTTTGATCTCATTTTACAATTGTAAATCTAGGGAGAGACAGTATTTTGCTCATCATCCCCATGGAGAGATGGACAAAAATCCTAACATGCACAATATGCTTCTCCTGGCAGCTTTCCTCACTTGAAGGATTGTAGGAAAGGAAGGAAGAGTTACACAATGACTACATAAGAAAGCAACATTTCCATTATTATCGTGAGCCCTAAACAACCATCTGCAGGGGACAGAGGAATGGAGACAGAATAAATGTACCTTCCACAGGTCACACTGTTTTATGTTCTTCTCACTGTGCAGTGAAAACTGATCAATAAGGCTGAAGGACTTACTGCTGCACACAGAAGATCTAGTGAAATCAAGTGGAAAAACCTAGTACATAGAGATGCAGTCCTTGGTGTTTGTATTAGACATTGGATGCAAGATAAGAAAAAGAGCCTGAAAGGGACAAGGTGGGAAGGGGGTTTAGTGAGTATGAGAATTCACAACAGGATCTTCTGGAAGAGCAAAGTTCTCCAGATGTATGAGAAACTGGCCCATCCTTGCATCATTCATGGTAGAGTTCCCCATACGTCAGGCATTACCATGGCCTGGAGAGGGTGGATGTGAAGTGACCTCATGTTCACATGAGGCATTGGAAACACACCACAGAGGTAGAGAAGTTAGATGCTGTTATATTGCACCTGACCTCATGGCATAACCTGGTGGAATGACATTGGATTTTTTTTCAGCCCTAGTACAACACTCAGGAATAACAGAGTTTCTGCAGGGAAATGGTACAGCATCCATCTGTAGTAATAATCACACAATGAGATCCATGGAAAACTCTGCAGCCCAATTTAGAGCTGTTCTTGCTGCAATGTCCCATGGAATCACTTTTTAAAAACTTTCTGGTCTTCTAGTGACATTAAGTATTTTTCTTTTCTAACAGCTTAGTCGTTTCTCAGAAAAGTCAGACAGTAGCAGTAAAGTCACAGAGAGAAGTTAAACTTATTTGTGATAGGCATCAGAGGAGTCAGAAGTTGCTAAAAGATGGTAGCACTTAGATGACATGCTGTTACAAAAGCTGAACCATCTTGTCAGCAGCTTCAGCAGAAGTACACCCATTTTTACCAGCTCCAACTGCAAGACTGTAAAGGACCATCTCAGAGATCCAAATGGATACCCTGGAATGTTTGGGGTTTGTTTTTTTTTTTAAGTTCAGGGATTTCCAGCCCCTCCTTTGGAAGGATGTATTGGTTTGTGCAGAACACCTGTCTGGGTGAGGCTCTGGAGCCAAAGTGGCTGTTTCTTTGAATGTTCTTCAGGAGATCCTGTGTGGGGATTTAAACCTGCTGCTCACAACAGATAGATTTATCTAAGTTCTCACACGTTACTTGGATTCCCTGAGTTTCAGGTACTCATAGGATAACTGTAGCCCTACTGGAAGGAAGCAGCTGGGTTTTAATTATTAGACACTGATGACTGTTAACCACAGTGAAGAATCCTGAAATTGTGTGAACATACTGTGTTGCTGTTGGCTTTTTTTTCATTATTATTTCTACATTCTGCTGAGAATACACTGGTGTGCAAAGAGTCACTTGCTGATCTTGTGCTGGAAATAGCTGCAGACATTGGCCACAGTAGGCTGCTAGTGTGTTGTTGGGATATAGCTGATTTTATGTGCTTCAGATTGGAAATGTCAGTGATGTCTGTGGAAAAGGCTCTGAAAAGTTCCCTTTGAGGAGAAGCCTGCTATGGAAATAGAATGTTACGGATTTGTTTATGCAGTGAAAAACTTGTACATTATTGTGAAAAGAATCAGTTTATGGTGTTGACTCTGACCTCATCTCATTCTGTGAGGTTTTCTGCAGGGCAATACATTAAAACTTTAGGTTCAAACCCACAAAGGGGTTCATTCCACTTTAAAACCCTTATTATTGATATGTTCTTTGGATCCCTGAATCATAGGGTTAAAGAACATACCAGTGTTCTCAGTCCTAAAGTTTCAAGGGAGAGGTTTAAATCTGTATACCCAAAACTGCAAGCAAAGGCAACTGGAAAAGGTGGAAGAAGCATAGAGGAGCAGCGTGGAAGGCGATTACACAGCTGCACAAGTTAGTGAGAGAACCTTTTATGTGGTGCTCTGTCTTGAGGCTTTGTGGGTTTTTTGGGAAAGCTGGTTGTACAGGCTGAGCTGACTTACTGTTGGGCTTTTGCTTTGTGGTTGCAAGAGCAGCACTGATTCTGGCACTTAATAACATAATTATTATTATGTTAGTGTGAGAGGGCCTAGAGACCAGCCAAACCAGCCAAATGCCACAGTGTGAGATTGCAGTGTAAACAGTACCAGGGAGCAGACCCTGCTTCAGACTGTTAGCCATCCAAACCTGCAAGGTAGAGGAAAGAGGAACAGGGAACCACACATCAGATGTTGTGTCTCCACCAGGATTTTTGTTCCTGTAGGACGTAAGGCAAATGAGTAAGTGCAGAAAGACAAAGGGAGCCTGGTAGAAGGGAAGAGTGGGACAGCACTGGAAGAGACTGGGAGATGAAACTGAGCTACAAGAGCTTGTGGGAAGGTGACAGCAGAAGGAGCAGCTCACTGATGAGCTGCAGATACTATTGTGCACAGACAGGTGTACAAATGCTTGAGTGGGCTGGAAGATGTTGAAAAATTCCCTATTGGCATGACTAAGTCTAGCCTGCTCTAAGTCTTCCCTAACACTATAGGATTAAGTCTTCACAGCTGCAAGGAGACATCAAAGAGAGGAATTTTAGCTTCTCTGTGTTCTTTCACTTCAGATTTGACAGAGGAGCTGTTTGCACTCGTGGAGGTTACGTACTTCGTCAGTTTCCATTAGCCTGGACACTGTCAAGGACAACCTCAGCCTCTAGCCCCTTCAAATAACTTGAAACATCTGCCTGGATGTTTGCAAGCACAAGCAGAAGGAATGACTTGTGGTTATAGGATCACATCCAAGCAAGTGAACGACTCTGTAAAACATTTACAAGGAGCCAACTGCTAAGGGATGGTGGTTATGCACCTATAGCCCAGCCTGGGTTCTTCAAAGTTTTGGAATCAGCAGCAGCAGCAGCAGCACTGCAGGCTGCTTTGCTATAAAGTGAAACACAAGAATACCTATCTTGGAGGTAACACAGATCACAGACTGCTTTTCTGCCAGGAAAAGCCACCATGTTGTCATGGGTCAGTCCCAGAGGTTATCAGTTTAGTGCCCAGGATGCAGTAGCACTGAAGGGACTGTGCATGTGCAGATAGCAGCAAAGGAAGGTTGCTGCAGTTCTGGTCTTTCCCTTCCTCTTCTCACTCTGCAATTTGCCCCTGGCATTCTCCATCACTGATTCTCCCTTCCTCTGGTGTTATCTGGGTAACCTGAGGATCCATGTTGTCTGAGGACATGCTTTTGAATAAATGGTATTTTTAAAGGGGTGATGATTATATGCATGAAAATGTGCTAATAGCTGATAGCTGTCCTGATTTCCATCTGGCATAATTCAGGAGTAAATCCATTGACGTCAGTAGAACTGAATGGATATAAATACAATTGAAGTCAGGTCCTATGAAAACACAATAGCTTGCTTGCCATTCTCACTGTCTTTTCTCTTTAAAGTCCTACCACAGCTCTGAGTGCCTTAATTGGGATTTAATCCATTTCTGCCTAGTTTAATCAATGATCTTTCTGCAAAGAAATTTACAAGATGCAGAGGTGAAGCCCTGCTGATCCTCTACCTAGATTTAGAAAAATCTTAACTGGCTGCTGGTTCCGGAAAAAAAAACCAGCAGCAGGTGTTTGGGTTTTTTTTTTTGCCTTGGTCAGTTATGTCAAGCAATGTATCTGTAGCTATGTTTAGTTCTGAGCACAAATATGAGCAGAAATGGAAGGTTTTTGGCAAGCAAAGAACATGATTTTCAGCTCATTCGCACAGAATGGTGTTAATGAATAGATTGTTTTCTGACAAATGGTTAATTGTGCTTGACTGTTTTCCACACAGCTAAGGGAATGAAGAAGCCAATGAGGACATGATATTAAAAAATTTAGAAATTCTGATGTGAAAGCACTGGTATGAAGTCCTATACCATTTGCTCTACTTCTAAAGTGGGTTACATGAATATTTCACAGAAACACAGAATTAATGAGGTTGAAAAAGACCTCTAAGATCATCAAGTCCAACCTATCACCTAACACCTTCTAATTAACTAGACCATGGCACCAAGTGCCTCATCCAGTCTCCTTTTAAAAACAGGGTTGGAGACTCCACCACCTCCCTGGGCAGCCCATTCCAATGCCAATCACTCTTTCTGTGAAGGACCTCTTCCTGATGTCCAGCCTGAACCTGCCCTGGCACAGCTTGAGGCTGTGTCCTCTTGTTCTGTCACAGGGTGCCTGGGAGAAGAGACCAACGCCCACCTGGCTACAACCTCCTTTCAGGTAGTTGTAGAGAGCAATAAGGTCCCCCCCTGAGCCTTCACTTCTCCAGGCTGAACAACCTCAGCTGCTCCTTGTAGGGCTTGTCCTTTGCCTGTGACAGGTACGGAAGTGCGTGGTTTCCAATTTTTTTCTTGCAGTTTTATATTGGTGTCACTCAACTGAATTACTTAAGAGTTTTTTTTAACCAGTGTATGCAAAACGTTTAGGGCAGCGCAAACTACAAAAGAGATCTCGAGGAAAAGACAAATATTTATCTTCCTAGTAGGAATAAAACTGGAAGAAATAATTTGTAAAAATTCCCGGTGACTTCAGTGCAGGTACATTTCTAATACTAAGGGTAGAATTAGATGTAGTCACTTAGGTAATATTCATATACATTTGTGGTCTTGGGGTTTTTAACTTTTTGTTGTAAGCCTCAGGAGCAATAGCAGCTCTGTGATGTCCCTATTACCCTCAGGCATTTAGTGTAAATGGCTACCACTTGCTGGCTGTGTGATTTATGACCTCACATCAGGAAAGAGTCTTCCATTGATGAAATTAGTTGGTTCACGAGATCGTATACGTCTTGTCCCAAAAATAATTTCTCTTTAGATATGTGGTGTGTTTGAGAGATGTAAAAGTATAATGTCACTACCAGGAAGTTCTTTATTTCATCAAATTAGCTACTTAATTGATAATTCTTAAGTCTGAAGCCCTAGTTCTCCACCATGGATTCAGTGAGATAATCTGTAGCATGCACTAGCTTGGGAAACTTCAAAGTTTCTTTTCTAGAGGAATCCTCAGTTCTTGGTAGTGTTGTCCTGTGAGTGTTTGTGATTAGTACCAAAATATGAAACACCGAGTTGTAGAAGCAGTTAAAAAGCATTAGCTTTCAAAATTGCATAGCTTATAGCATGTAATTTGCTGCTATTTGTAGGATTTGCATCTGTAGATTGATGACCCCAATTGACTATGTTTAGGTAGTCTAGCTGAAGTGACATGGCGCAGCACTAAATCCGCTTCTCCTGTGTGGCTTAATTTAAAGCTCAGCATAGATAACAGCCAAGGAGAGGGTTCTTTGTCTTCCTCGTATGGCTCTCTTGAATATTCATAGTTTCTATTAACACAGGCCCTTCAATGTTTGCTGTGTTTTTGTTGTAGATAGCAGATTAAGTTGTTGCTGTAAACTCTTGGCCTGTGATCTTGTCCCATCTTGTGATATAAGCAGTATCTGGTCTGGGAAAGTGGTGCCTCTTGAGAATGATACAATGTCTGGGTTGGAACGGACCTCCAAAGGCCATCTAGGCCAACCTCTCCTGCAGTCAGTGGGGGCATCCTCAACTCAATCAGGTTGACCAGTGCCCTGTCGAGCCCTCACCTTGAATATCTCCAGAGATGGGGCCCCAACCACCTCCCCGGACAACTCATTCCACCTCCACCACTCTCATGGTAAAGAACACCCAATCTAAATCTGCTCTTTGAAACCACTGCCTCTCACCCTGTCACCACAAGCCTTTGTAAACAGTCTCTCTCCATCCTCCTTGTAGGTTCCCTTCAGGTACTATTAGGTCTTCCCAGAGCCTTCTTGTCTCCAGGCTGAACAACCCCAGCTCCCCTCACCCTGTCATCATCATCAGAAGTGGCAGCTCACATCCTGACCATAGGTGCAAATCTCATAGCTTGAATAGTTTTACTCTAGGGATATTTCTTCTACTACCACCTTCTTAAATAAAGAGGTTTTATGAAATCTGAACTCTTGTTTTCTATTGTAGGTTCCTAGCCATAGATAAAAGCTTGAAACTGTGGAATTTAAGCAACGTGCAAGGGCTCGATGGATTAGCAAGAATTAAAAATGTATTTTAAATATCAAATGAATGTCAGACTGATTTTCAAGCCCTACTTGAAGTTCTCAAAAGCACTCTGGGTGGCTGGAGTTGATAGTACTGATTTCCAGTTAGAGCTGACTTGTCAGTTATTTTTGCAGTGTTAGGGAGGTGTGTGCATTTCTTCATGTACCAGTTAGGTCATGGTGACAGCTATCCAGAAAACCACAGGACCAAACTGCAGTTCTCTTCTAGCTCTGAGCTTTATCTCCTGCATTCTTCTCACTTACTCATTTCCTCTGTGACCATCGCTCTTCTGAAATTCCTTAGGCAGGATTAGAATAACACTGCGTTAAAAGACAATAAACTAAGAGACCCAATTTGAGTTTTCTGTCTCCCGAGTGTGTGATTAGACCTGACTCCATAGTAGTGTCAGGATCACAGTGGGACATGCTCCAGCGTGGGGAGCAATTGCCTAATGGTGAAACTGGCCAAGGACTACAGTGGAGTAACTGAAGATTTCTGTCAGGGAAGTTTTTGCAGACTCAACAGGTTTTGGAAGCAAAGTCTATCCTTTCTTGAGCAAAGGCTAGGTGAATTGATCTTTCAAGTCATCTTCACCCCTCTTTCAGTGAGCTTAAGCATTCACATTTCTGACTGGATCAAGCCTTCATGGAAGGGAGAAAAAGGATATTTTCAGCTTTTCAGGTAGCACTTTTTATTTGATCTGATTTGTCATCTTTAGTCATTCTTAGAAAATTAATAAATCCCAAATCAAACAGAGCTTTCTGAAAGGGCAAAGATTTCTAAAATCAGCTTTGTCCTGGTTAAGGATAGAAAAAAAAAAAGAAAATTAAATGGAATAACTGTTCATTTCCTGCTTTTAGTGGCACCCTAGTTCACCCATACTGAGATCCTCCAGATGAGGAGGTCTTCCAACTCTCCATACTGGTTTCCAAAGTGTGGCAAACTGGAGATCTGTTTCGTGGGCAGAGGTCTCTTGGAGCTCAGCTGAGCTGCTGGGGCAAGAAAGCAGGTGTGTTAGAATCATAGAATCAGTTAGGGTTGGAAGGCACCACGAGGATCATCTAGTTCCAACTCCCCTGCCATGGGCAGGGACACCTTGCACTAGATCAGGCTGTCTAGAGCCTCCTCCAGCCTGGCCTTAAACACCTCCAGGGATGAGGCTTCCACCACCTCCCGGGGCAGCTCCTTCCAGGGTCTCACTACCCTCATGGTGAAGAACTTCTTCCTAACATCTGGTCTGAATCTACCCATTTCTAGCTTTGTTCCATTCCCTCCAGACCTATCACTACCTGACATCCTAAGAAGTCCCTCCCCAGCTTTCTTGTGGTCCCCCTCAGGATACTGAAAGGCCACAATAAGGTCACCTGGGAGCCTTCTCCTCTCCAGACTGAACAGCCCCAACTCCCTCAGTCTCTCCTCTTAACAGAGGTGCTCCAGCCCTCTCTGATCAACCTTGTGGCCCTTCTCAGGATGTGTTCCAGCACATCCATATCCCTCTTGTCATAGGGGCTCCAGAACTGGACAGAGTACTCAAGGTGGGGTCTCACCAGTGCGGAGTAGAGGGGGAGGATCACTTCCCTTGACCACACTTCTCTCGATGCAGCCCAGAATCTGGTTGGCTTTTTGGGCTGCAAGACCACACTGACAGCTCACATTGAGCTTCTTGAGTATCTTAGCTAGCTCATGGAGGTCTGGCATTGTGCTGGTGGAGATAGACTTTCTGTTTCTATCCATTTCAGGAAAGATGTAGTCAAATAATGTAGTGGCTTTGAAACTGACAGCCAAGCAAAAAATAAATCTTTAAAAAAAACCCCACAAACAGAGCGACCTTTTGTGATAGATCTTTACTTAGGCATCTAAATAAGTGGGATTGGATTCCAAACTGTAACTTGTTTTTGCCAAGCTTTTCAGAAACCTGTGACTAGTCTGCATTTAATTTTGTTTGTCTAAAATTAAGCTGAATTATTAAGGACTCTCCTTGATAATTTTTGCTCTTTCAAGAATCATACGATCCTAGAATGGCTTGAGTTGGAGGGGACCTTAGAATTCATCTGCCAAAGCTCCCCATCATGGACAGGGATGTAAAAAGCTTGCAAGTGTTTCTCAACATGTTCAAAATGCCAGTTGATGAAGCATAATATATAGGTTTTATCTGGTTTTTGAAGGCAATACATTTTTTTGCCAGGCAGGGAGTGAGTTCACTCATTGTTTGAGGTCCATTGCAGTCCATCAGTATTACTGAATTATTGGTCATTGGCACAATAAACTGAAAAAACAGAATATTCTGGACTACCCTTGAGACAGCATAAATAATAACAATGACAGAGAAACATCTTGTTCTTTCTGTGTTGCTGTCCTACTGTGGTTTTTTTTGTTTGTTTTTTTTTACAGCTCTTGTGATTTATAATGACCCTTGAGTAAAGCAGTCAAATTCTGTCAGTCTTCAAAAGGCACCAGTCATGATGGACTATTATTTCTGAGATTGGATGTTAGGAAAGACAATGAGATAGAGAAAGGCACAGAACATCTTCTGGGACAGATTTCAGTCATCCTAGTTCTATTGTAGACATTGATGATTACCTGTCCTTTACCAAACAGACACCATAATCATTTCAAATGGCATCTTACTTGTTTAAGCCATCATTAAAAGCCAAAAGCTGCTTTCAGATCGAAACTCCACCTCCAGCATTCATGTTTGATGGGGCACTGCTGACAAGCGTTCTTGAGCTGATGGTTAGGAATCCAGGCACTTCTACTGAACTGAAAGATGAGATGTCTGTATCCTTTGAGGTGTTATGGGTATTATTCCTCATCTATCTAATATGGTACCCATTTTGTCAGCTGAAGTCAGGTTCAGCTGTAATTTATAGACTCTTTAGGACAGTGAATTGAAACTGTGGTGTGTTCGTATTGATTGTGCTCCTGTACAGTTACCATTATGCCCCACTGATAATGATGAACTCTCTCATGAAAGACTTCATTTTGGCTTGAACAGAAAACTCAGCTCACAGTATAACTCTGGGGCATTGCAGAGAACGGTGGTTGCTTTTGGTGTCCTGGGACATGCATAGCTGGGGGAAGCTGGTTTTCTCCACCACTGAGTAACAGCAGCTGCACAGGAGATGTGAAGAGCTTTCAAAGCTGCCTGTCTATTACCTTGCTCCTAACTCAAAGCAATTCACAGATATGATCCCTTTTCTTCCGTGGCAGACCCTGATGTGCAAAAAAGCTCCATGGACTGAAAAGGAAGATACAGGACTATGCTGTAGTCCTTCTTAGTGTATCCTAGGGGAAGCTGGAGGAATGGAACTGCTCTGTTCTAAAGAAAAGTACAATGTTCTTTCCCCAGTACAAGGACTTTAGTGGTTTGAGGTCCAGTAATTATTTTGTAGATAATATATCTGCTCGTGTTTCCCAGAAATAATCTGTGTCTCAGAGGTATATTTTTAATTCTATGGTTTTTATTTAATCATTTATTAATCTTCAGGCAGCTACTGTCACCAGCTTTTTGGTGGTATGCTCATGAGGCATATTTTAGAAAGCAAGTTACATTCTGGAGAGCCCAGGCATGCATGAACACACAACAGAATCAAAGGTGTCTGCTAGTAGCTGCTTCTATCCTGAACATGCAGCATGAGCATGCTGGAAGAGAGCAAGTCTGCTGGGTGATGGTGGTAGGTCAAACACTGGTAGGTCATGAAGGGAGGTAGTTGTGATTGCCTCCACTTCTGCAGAGACTTCTGCTAGTGTTGTGCTCACCTCCACTCTTCAGGCTTTCCATTAATTTGTTCAATCAGTATAACTGATCAGAAAAGCCTGAGGTTTAGTGGTCTTTCCTTCCCTTTTTCCCTCCATCTCCTGTGCCTTTATAGTAAGCAGCACTTAAAATGTGACCTCTTCCAGAAAAGGTTTGGTCCTAGTCAAACTGGTTTTGAAGGTCAGTTGAACTATTTCCTGGTGAGCCTCAGTGGCCTAGGGAGCTGGGCTGTTCTGATCTTCCCTCATGCTTGACTTGCCTTCCATCTTTGCCCTTGCAACTTGTAGGTTGCACAGATCTTCCCTTGCCACAGCCCTTAAGTGCCGAAATGTCATCTTTACCTTCCTGCTCTCCCCAGGCAATTTCTGAGAAAAAGAAAAAAAAAAGAGAGAGTAAAGTACAGGCTTCTCTACAGAAATCATTTAGCTCAGCATTAACATCTTTGCAGGAGTGGACCTTTGCTCTTTGCAGAGCCTTGTTGTCAGAAATTACTACTTAATTTCAGATAGTGCTCTCATGATCTGAAAAAGGTTCTATAGGTGAAAAAGCATTTTACTCAGAAAGCATCAGAATACCTCTGCAAATAGAGTGGAGCTCCTTTCACCTTCTCTGAGATAAAAAGCAACTGGTGTCTAAGAAGTGGTGTGGGGCACTTACTGTCTCCTCTACATACTGCCTGTTAGCTCTTCTCTGAAAAGATGCCTGACATCAGAAAAGTAGTGTCCTCTCTCGCTTCAAAAGAGTTGCTGCTCACAGACTTGCAAATCTCACGCGTGGCAAAATGATCTTGGGCTATGGTAGGGGTTTCTAAATGTATGAATTACTGTATTTTTTTCCATCTGGAGTCCTCTGGAGTTTGATTTCTGTGTCTTTTGGTGGACCCATGGATCAGGAGAAGAAAGAGAATACATCAGGTTTTTAAACTTTCCTCGTGCTGTCTTGCAGTGTATTTTTACTTAAGGCATGTTGTACAGTGAATAAAGTTTAAGTGATACTGGATTTTCCTCTCCCTTACATTCTTTATCTTTTGCAAGGCATCTGCTGGAAAGGAAATCCAGAGTGTTAAATGTTATCAAGTCAGAAGGATCAGGAACACACACTTGATGCAGCTCTAAATGATTTAAGGTGCAAGGCAACTGCAAATCAGCCTGCAAACTCTTAAGCTGCAATAATCATTTTCTTATGACTACTGCATTCATATTGATGCTACATTTATGCATGGAAACCTCTGTGTACAGAATAATTATGCACCAAACTTCAACCCAGGGGCAACCTAAAGGATGACTCTCTAATCCAAACCTGGAATTAGTTTTTAATTCTTTATGTTGTTTCATAGACTCGCAGCTGGAAGGGAGTTCTTTTGGTTCAGTACACCTGCTCAGAGCCATCTAGACCAGCTTCCTTAGGGCCTTGCATAGTTATATTGTGAGTATCTCAGTGGGTAGATACTTCAGAGCCTGCTCTGGCTCTTGAGCACCATGACATGGTGAAAAAATGTCTCTGAGTATCAATTAAGAATTTCCCTTATTTCAGTTTGTGCATATTGAATCCCATCTTCTCACAGTGTACCTCTGAGAAGCATTTGGCTCTATCTTCTCTGTAGCACAGGAGATATGCAGCTCTCCAGTCTTGATTCCCAGGGGCCTCTTCCAAAAGCTAAAGGGTTTCTGGAAAAGTTCCAGCTGACTTCACTGAGCTCTGAAGCTCTGTCTGACCCAGACAGCCAACCGTGCTGAGTGCTGCAGCAAGAGCAGCATGTCCAGTAGGGCAAGAGAGGGGATTCTGCCCCTTTACTCTGCTCTCATCAGACCCCCACCTGGGGTACTGTGTGCAGTTCTGGAGCCCCAACACAAGAATGACATTGAACTGCTGGAGTGGGTCCAAAGGAAGCCATAAAGATGCTCAGAGGACTGCAGCAGCTCTGCTATGAGGACAGACTGAGAGAGTTTGGGCTCTGCAGCCTGGAGAAGAGAAGGCTTTGAGGACATCTTATAGTAGCCTTCCAGTATCTGAAGGGGGTCTACAGGAAGGCTGGGGAGGGATTATTTACAAGGTCTTGTAATGACAAGATGAGGAGTAATAGGTTTAAATTGGCAAAGAGGAGATTTAAACTGGATGTTAGGAGTAAGTTGTTTGCAGTGAGGGTGGTAAGACATTGGCCCAGGTTGCCCAGGGAGGTTGTGGCTGCTCCCTCCCTGGAGGTGTTCAAGGCCAGGCTGGATGAGGTCTTGAGTGACCTGTACGAGTGGGAGGTGTCCCTGCCTATGGCAGGGGATTTGAACTAGATGAGCTTTGAGGTCCCTTCCCACCTAAACCATTCTATGATTCTAAATCTCCACTACAAGCCTGGGATTGAGCATTCTTGTTTGGCTGCAGAAAGGTCTCTGATCACCTGCTGTTGTTGTGGGGATTTAGCACAAAGGACTGAAGTGCTTCTCTTGACATTTAGAGGTATTTGGATATGAGCCAGAGCTGTCCAGAGAGTCAGGAGGTTGGTGTGAACATACTGCCATGCTGTTGGGGTCAACTATATGACTTTTGACAAAAGTTGTCAGGTGTTTTGCCATCTTAAAGGATGTTTAGAAGGAATTCAGACTTGAACAGACCTGTCTTGAGAATTTGTGCCCTGTCCATATCTGCCTGGGCTCTTCTGGGGATAGTGCAAGGACTGGATCGGCCTGGTCCCTGCTGTGGTTCCTACCTGACCTGCACAGCAGTAGCAGCACCACCGAGGGTGTGCACCTCTTGCACACTGCTCCCAAGAGGCAACGTTGTGCACTTTGGGGGATTTCTGTGTGCGCTGCCTGTAATCCAGATCTCATAACAACTCAACCCACCTTTGAGCCATCACTGAGGTGAAAGAGAGAAGAGCAAACCCAGACACATTTTCATTTTCATCTTTTTTTTTCCCCCCATAAACAATGTGCACGTTATTTCCTGTTCTAGCACTGCAAAGTTTAGCAGCAAAACACATTTCCTTGGCGGGTGGCTTGGGAGGTGTTGATATCCCCTGCCTACAGCTGTCACTTACACCCACTCCTGCATTGCAAATTGCCTCCTGTCAAATGAGCTCACAGAAATACCAGCATTGTTGCATCTGCTGGGATTTGCATGATGTATTGCTGCATCACTGATGTTTGTCTTGCAAAAATCCTTTTCAGTCCCAGCTGTTATTTTCAGGAGCTGACAAGTAGATTTCTGGAAATGAATCAAATTTATTCTGAACTGGGACATAGTCCTTCATCAAAAGACAATGAAAAGGCAAGAAATGTGTAGCAGAATATATTCCAGCCTGTGTCAAAACTGGGTCTTGTCAGTATGGAGAGCTTTTAATTGAGGGAGAAGG